>VDFB02046968.1:0-32715 GCA_007258455.2 Sequoia sempervirens | reverse complement strand
AAAGGACAACCAACAGCCAGCCAAAAACCAGCTCCCAAACAAGACCCTTCAAGATTTACATTTAGAACTCTTCTTGTGGGAACGTAGAGTCATGTCAAAAGAAGGCCTAGCGAATTTTGTATTCTTGCCCATCACAGTGATCCAACCTTCTTTGACTTGCGCTGCCTTATCATGCAAAGCCAGCACACTATTTTCCTGAAGATGAGTGTCTATAGCCTTAGTCTTAGAGAATTCATCATTGTTCCTTTGTGTAGACAAAGACATATCTGAAAAGCTGCCAAAAATGGAAGTTGTAGCACTTTCACCAAAAATGGCAGCCTGAGACCCAGTTATTTTCTCGTTAGGGGTAGCCTTTGCCGCCCTGCCATTTGGGGCATCCGGCGAGGATGCCCCAAGACCTTGTGATTCAAAAAAAACCACCTCAAAAAAACTCCTATGTTGTTCAGATTTCTTCTCAACCGTGTAGTGTTGTTGAGAAGCACCATTCCACCAAGTAGCTTTCTTTGCTTTTTTTTTCAAATCTGCATTGTGTAGCAGCATGTCTTGTTTTAAAACATCTTTTACAATGGAAGGGAATCCCTTCATAATCCAAAGATTGGACCCAAGAACCCTTAGAAGATTTTTAAAAAACCTCTGTAGATAGTCTTTTTGAAACATCAATTTCAACAAGTATATAGGCATAGGTGGAATAATAAATGTCAGAAGACTTATCATCCACCAACAAAAAATCACCAAGGGCTTCCCCAACCTCCTCCAGAAGGGAGTCATTCCACAGATGGAGGGGAAGATTAGGCAATCGAACCCATATCGAGATCTTATTAAAAGTTTCAGAAGCAAGGTTAAAATTTGAGTGCCATGGCTTAATCATCAGCAGATATTTGTCCTCCCAGCTAAAAAAATTATCACATAAAATTGTATTTCTATCCTAGACATTGTCAAACTTAGCTACAAAAAATCCCTTAGCCATGGGGAAAATATGAACTTTACCAAAAATAAGAGGCTCCCATTCATTGGTGATCCAAGAGTGCAGCTGGGGGAAGCTAGGCCAAAAACCCCTAAACCGACAGATCACCCCACGTTCTATAAGCTTAGCAGCGTTATCACCTATTTCTTCAGTTGCCTCTTCCTTCAACTTCACAGTGATGGAATTTTTCACCGAGATAAACCCACTAAACGTCATCCTTCCATTCCTAAAATCCGTTTTTGACCCCTTAGCTTTTGCTGCAGAGCCAATACCCTTAGTACTTTGCTTTGTGGATATTTATTTGGCATATTGTCAAGGTTTAACCACATAAATTCATGTCTTGTTAAATGCTATTATGTTTAATATTTTATGATATTTATTTGAAACTAATTTATGTTGTATTATTATTTTGTTTTGTGGGATCATGTTTCCGCAACAAGTTATTTCAAAGCAATTATTTTGTAGTGTCTTTGCTAGAATTTGGTGTTTATTTTGCAACATCAAATGGTGGGGGTTTCAAATGCAAGGCTCAAGGTGGAGAAATATAACGAGAAGGATAAATTTGAGCTATGGAAGCTCAAGATGCATGATTTGTTAGTGCAACAAGGACTATACAAAGCGTTGATATGAAAGTTAAAGAAATTTACGAATATGCTTGATGAGGATTGGGAGGATCTAGATACAAGAGATCTTAGCACAATTCGATTGTGTTTAGCAAATGATGTTCTTGTCAATATTGTTGGAGAGGAAACAATAGGAGGCTTATGGAGTAAAGAGTTTTAACATGATAAAATCTTTGAAAAATTGAATCTATTCGAAGAGGTAGTTGTACAATTTATGAATGAAGTTACAAAAATCATTTTCATTTATATGTTTTCAATATTCTTATGTGCCAATTAACTAGTATGGATGTAAAAATCGAAGATGATGACACGATAACCATGCTATTGTGTTCATTGCATGAATCCTAGAATCATTTAGTCACTTTCATTAGATTTAGCACAATTGACACCCTTGAATTTGATTCTGTTGTGGGATACCAAAAGCAATAGTGGGTAGGGATCAATCCGCAAAAAAGGGGAAGTTTGAGAGGTACATCTAGATTTAAGTCAAAAGGAAAAAAAAAGGTAAGGGAAAATGTTGACACTACAACAAATCAGGGCATCTTAAGAAAGAAAGTTAGAAGAGGAAAGAAGACCATAGTGACTCCAAAAAAGGAAGCAAATTTGGTTGAACAAGTTCAGGTATGGTCGATGAAGTACTATCTATTTGTAATATCTTATAATATCATGATGAATGGTTAGTAGATTTTGGTGCTTCTAATCACATGCGTCCACATAGAAGTTGGTTTTCTTCTTACCAAGTTATTGTTGGTAGTGTTTTTCTTATTGGAAACAATGCTTTTATTTTTATAAGATAAGATATTTGTTTTATTGTTTTAATTACATTGTCTAGAGATTGTTGGATTATAACAACAATAAAGAAAAATATTATCTTCTTATATTATTTTATAAAAATATTTGAATATTATTGGGATTGGGAGAATTAAGATTAAAATGTGTGATGGTATTGTAAAGACATTGACAAAGATAAGACATGTACCAAAAATTAAAAAATATTTTAATTTCTTTGGAAGTTTTGGATTTTGGAGGCTATAAATTTACATGTCAACGTGGAGCACTGAAAGTGGCCAAGTGAATTTTATATGTTTAGTGTGTTTAAATAATTTAGAGTTTTGATTGAAAAATAGTATTACAAGGTCAATCAAGAGTTTCAGAATAGATAATGAGAGTGAGTTCACATATTTGAAATTTGAAAATTATTGTAAAGAAGCTGGGAGGGAAAGGCATAAAATCATAATTTGCACTCCTCACAAAAATGATGCTATTGAACACATGAACATGACTCTTTTAAGAAAAGCAAGAACATATTCAATAATACCAAATTACAGCGAAATACAAAAAAAAATTACAGCGAAATACTCTTACCAACTTTCTATCTGATAAATTGATCACTATCAGTTACAATAGACTGCAAAATTCTCACATACCAACCAAAGAAACCTTCCAAAAATTCCATTTCAGTCCCAAAATGTAGAATAGAATGAATACAAGACTTTTAATCTATACGAGATCAAAAGTTTGAGAACTAAATATTAATCTGATAGATCCCACTCATTTTGAACTTAATCTGACGACCCATATATAGTGAGGGAAAAGATCTACGGAAAGCAATAGATACAAGTGGTCGATGAAGAATTAGCCACCTTTGGAGCAATTTTGACCACCCCCTTATGAAAGGGCAACACGTTCTATGCCTAGGGCTACAATTCTCCTTATGAAAGTAGGGCAACATAGACTGCTGCGGAAGCATAGTAGCCTAGAATGTTGCAGACAATATGTGAGATGAAACATACTATAATAAGTAGGGAGTCCGGCACAATTTCATTAGCATTACATATAAAAAGTAGAGTTTGCACATGGGATGTTGTGAGGGTCATGGAGATTATTTAGTGTCATGAGGATTGGAAACTATTTGTTGAATGGAAAGCTTTTGAAAATTTCACATTGTTAGTTATGTCATAGGTTATATTAATTTTTTTTAAGCTACAAAGTTCATATTTTTTATAAATTTTAGCATTCGTTAAAGGTAAAGATAAAATTTATAATTTAATAATCGAAGTATTTTAAAATCAACTGTAATCTAAAAATATAAGCAATCGTAAAGCTCTTTTAACAAAGTATATCAAATTTAGAGCCTCTTCTAAGTGTAATAGTTATTCGAACTTTTAACAATTAAAAGATCATTGTCTCTCCATTATTAGATGACAAAACAATTCACAATTTTGATTGTATTTTCTATTGATTTGACAAAAATCACTTCTTGATATTATCATTTTTTATTGTATTTTATGGTAATTGCAATAGCTTGTACAAAAATGAGAGCTTTGGAACAAGATATAGGCATCCATCAAAGCAAAATGGAAGCATAGGTTTTGTCACATGTTGTAATTACAATTGCCTTGATAGACATATATGCAACATAATACTATGGATTTTATGTTTTTTATTTAATTATAGAGCCTATAATTTTATATAGTAAAAATAAAATAAATAGAAATGCAAACACAAATAAATACTCTTAACTAGACCAATATCAATAGCTTGTGAGTTAAGGTAAAATGCACATCCATCAAAACATAAAGGATATAGGAATTCTTTTAGATATTGTAGTAAGCTTAACGTTGTAGAATCCAAGCTACTACATCTGCTAACATGCATTGCAATTTAAATCAGTGTCTTAATATTTTAACTATTATGCACTATGGTTACCTTAACCATAGTTCATTGTGGCTAAACTATTAAGTTGACCAATTGAACCACAATGCTCTATGCCACAATTAGACTTAGGCCTAAATGAAAATAATACCACCATTTATTAGGTCCAATAAGTAAGTTTGTCTTCTATACATTTTTTTTTATTAGAGGGATTGAATGTGGTGTTTGTAGGGGAGAGGGTCCAATAGTGGAGTGGGATCCTATAGTGGGTATAGGAGTTGACCGAAATGGGCCCCTTAGTGGAGCATTTTGTTAACCAATAAGTATTCAAATTATTCCCAAAAATTAATTAAATTGAAACCAAACAATGTTAAAAAAATATTTATTTTCTAATTTGTGTTTATTTGTCCCAAAAAGGTGTTGTTCATCAAAGTCTTACATGTTAGAGAATACCATATTCACTTCTAACACAACCCATACATATTTCATGTTGCGAAGATATGCAACATTCCATATATTTTTTTACACATACATTTAAACAAAACATTTTAATACTCCCACCTACATATGGTAGGTGTACCCATTATAAAATTATGCAATTAATAAAATAACTACTTTGTCAACATAAAATAAGCTCATCTATCCTATCATACAATCACATAGGACTCATAGTATATCTTAGTTTTCCACTTATAAACTTCTATTTCAACAAAAAGCATGGCCATGTGTCCCATCAATCAAACTCAAAAACTTAGCTACTAGTCACTTCCTCCTTTAATATTTGCATGCAACACAATCAAGGTGTAAGTCCCACTATTGAAGCTGTCAAAAAAAGAGGACATCAAATAATCAATTCAAACCATTCAAGAATTCAAACAAATCAATCATCTCTCAAATTAATGGCCAAAAAAATTATCCAAGCCCTGCAAGCAACACAATATAAGATGGAAGGCTCATGAATTAAGACAAGAGGACACAAATTTAAAACTTCATACCAAACAAGCACTCAAAACTTCATTAATATTACCCATTCAAATAGGTATAACATTCATTGAATCCATGCATTTATCTCATTGCAATCCATCACCAACTGCATATCCTATTATGTTCTATGTTTTCTCTCTTGTTTTATATTTTATTTGTCGTAGTGGTGTAAGAAGAGGAGGCAGCAACTGAAGATTAATAAAATCAAATTGTATATTATTTCAGGTATTAGGTGGGTTAAATACCATATACTTTATATGCCTAGTTCTTTTGTAGGATGTTATTGCTTTAGCTAGTGTGTTGTAAGTGCATATATGGGGCTTACAATTGTATTTTTAATGCATATTTGTTCTATATTGTTCATGCCCATTTGTTTTATATGATGTTAATGTTGTACCCATAGTACTATAAGTAATATATATGGGGTTTTTATTTTTATCGTTGATGCTTATTTGTTCTATGTTATTAATGTGTATCTATTATTTATAAGGTAAAGGTTATATCCATTGTATTGTAAGTGCATATATGGGGTATTTAGCTATAATGTTAATGCATATCTCTTCTAAAATGTTAATTCCCATCTCTTTTATATGATGTAAATTTTTCTTTATAAATGCCTATATGTTCTAGATACGATGTAAATATTGTAGCCACTATACTGCAAGTGTGTATGTGGGGTTTTTAGTTATATTGTTAATGCCTATCTATTCTATAGGATGTAAATGTTGTAGTAATTGTACTGCAAGTGCATATATAGGGTTTTTAGTTATATTTTTAATGCTTATTTGTTGTATAGGATATAAATGTTTCAACCATTCTATTATAAGTGTATATATGGGGTTTTTAGTTATAGTTCTAATTTGACCTATCTATTTAAATTATTAATGGTCACCTCCTCTATGTGATGTAAATATTATTTTGTAAATGCTTATTTTTCTATAGGATGTAAATGTTGTAGGCATTGTACTATAAGTGCATATACAAGGGTTTTAGTTATATTGTTAATGTCTATTTGTTCTAAACTATTAATGGCCACCTCTTCTATATGATGTAAATGATGTTCTATAAATGCCTATATGTTATATAGGATGTAAATGGTGTAGCTAGTGTATTGTAAGTGCATATATGGGGTTTTCAGTTTTATTGTTAATGCCAATCTAAAAAACTCAAAGTAAAAAGCTATAAAAAACAAATTGTAAACATCTTATACAATACAAATTAACAAACTATACATGTAAATTAAAAAAAAAACTTTTTTTCCACCATCAATTATTAATATTCTACTCGAGAATCACTGTGAACTACCAAACTCAACTCACAAACTAGGTTTGCATACAAAAATTGTTAGTGCTTATGAAAATGGTATAACATAAGTTTAAATATTCTTTACCAAATATAATAAAATTTTAATTTCATTGCTCATTATATTCTAGCCACAATAATAGTTGTAATTTCAAGTTGAATGATTGAGGATTTTTGTTTCCTTAACTTTATAAAAAAAACATTCAAATGACACCAAATATCAAAATTGTTTTTGAATATTATTTTTTCTTCTCTAAAAATGACAAACAAAGCTCAAATGAGGACCTAGCATGGTACAAGAATGCTAAAGACAACCATGCCTCCATAGAAAAGAGGAGTTAGATTCACTCCATCTCAAGAACCTCAAGTTCATAATGAGAGCACTCTAGAACCTATTAAGACATTTTTTCAAGTTGGTACACCTGCAAGAACATAGAATAAAACATCGCAAGAACAAGAGTGGATGAAAGAGGACATAGATGGAGCTCTTCAAGATTTTAAGGATAATGATAAGGGTAAAAGTACAAAGTCGTGTCACACTTTTATAAAGGAAGCAGCCAACGTTGATCCAACTTTTAAAATTGAATCACTAAAATGTGATATATATGTTTTGAATTTTTAAATGATATAAAATAATAAAATATTTATTTTTTAGTATATTTTATGTTTGCATTTTTTTGAAAAATTAAAAAATCATTTGAATATATTTTTTTATAAATTAACACTATAATTTAGTTGTTGATAAAATGCTAAAAAATGAAGTTACATGAGACTTCAATCTTTATATAGTAATTTTTTTTCCTTCAATTTTTTGTGTGTATTTATAACTTCAAACTTTAGGGCATGGATATATTTTTTTCCAATTTTGATAAATATATATTTTTAAATAAATATTAAATTGTGCACATATTAAAACTTGGTTGTTTCTATTCGACGTCAAATTTCATATTAACTATTTATCTAAAATAGAAAAAAATTATATCGTCTTGATATAGATTCTTATATCTAGGGTATCATATTTTTAAAAAAAATTTAAAATAAATTTTACTATTTTTCCTTGACATGGTAATCAACCTAAATTTCTGTTTGATAACCTAAAGGAAGTTGTGGACATATATGCGGAAAATATAAATAATAATTAAACTATTAAAATATATACATTTTTGAAAACTAAACTTATGGATCTACAAAAGGGTATTTTTTATATTTTTGAAAAAATGTTTTTAACATGAGTAGAAGTTGTTGAAACATCAATTTTTTCAAATAAATTTATTTTTTTGGTAAATTGGACTCAAAGTAGTGCTAAATATGCATTTAGCCAATAATTTTAGTTGGAAAAGTTGTGGACATATATAACTTAGCTAGAATTAATCTTACAAGATCATATGTCTGACCAAAATTATTTTTTAGTTAAAATTACTTAAAGTCACCTGTGTTGATAAGTTGGCCGAAAGTGTGACTTAGCTTTGTGTTGATACCCATATGTCTGTAAGAGTTGTAGTAAAGAAATGGATAATCCCAACAACCACTCTCGCCAAATTGTTAGGTGGCATAGTATCCACATTAAAGAAAGGTCCTCCAATTATGTTGACGACAAATGAAGAGGATCTAATTATGGAATGGTGCAAAGAGATGATTGTAATTGGTCATGGCCTTGATATTATCAATCTCAAGGTAGAGGTAGCCAAGATATGCCAAACTAGACCCAACCAATTTAAGGATGGGTTGTCTAGTAAGTCATGGTAGACTAGGTTTAAAAGGTGTCATTTAAATCATAATTCAAATATGAATTAGTAGTGTGGTTGGAAAGATTTCTAAATATTGAAATCAAGAGGGCAGAATTGGAAAAATTGGGTAGAAAGTCACTAAAAAAAGTATTGGCAGTGGCCAACATTACAAGAGGATTCAAAAGGATAGGTATATGTCCCCTCAATCTAGAAGCACTCGCAAAGGACGTGCATCCTAGAGATACATTTCAGTTCAATGTACATACATATGATTTTGTAGTACAAAACATCATTAGTCTATTTGGGGTTGATGTTTCACCAAATGAAGTGGCTAACACATTGTTGTCCAATCTTACAAATGTTGAATTGCATTATACATCAAACTCATAACTACATGAAGCTATAATCGATTCACCTCTAAGTACTCATAATGATTCAAATGTATAAGTGGTGAGTGATCAAGTGTGTAATGAGATGGTGGATAGTCAACATTATGAAATGGAAGATGGAATCCATGCCAATCATCATGATTGGTAGAGGGAGCTATAAATTTGGGTATTGATTTACATTTCCATGAAGAATAAGGAATTTTTTTCATTCACTTCTCCACCACCCATGTTGATTGTACCTAAAATGATACAATACTATGGTGAAAGTGGGGGTTCAAATGGTGGAGGCAATACACAATTTAGCCAAGATATAGAGGAAAATTAAAATGAAAGTGAACACAACATTGATGCACCTATCAATCGTGGGTTGGATTCCCAAACTAATTCAACAATCAACAAATTCCTTAATCTTCTTGTGCATATTGTCACCAAAAGAAGCAATAATGCATATGATAATGGAATTCAGTTGAGCTAACGATCTCAAATATTAACAACAATTGACTACATGAGTCTTTTAATGCAAAAAGAGGAAAGAAAGAAAGAACTAGGGTAAAAGAACAAAGTTGGGTCACATTTTTATAAAGGAATCGGCTAATACTTATCCAAATTTTTAACTTGAATCACTAAAAAGTGACATGTATGTTTTGAATTTTGAAATGATATAAACTAGTAAAATAATTTTTTTTAGTGTATTTTATGTTTGTATTTTTAAAAAAATAAAATAAAATAATTTGAATATGGGTTTTTGTAAAATCGACATTATAATTTAGTAGTTGATAAAATACTGAAAAATAAAGTTAAATGGGACATTGCTCTTTATATAGTATTTTTTTTTGTTCAATTTGTTTTGAGTATTTATAAGTTAAAACTTTAGTGCATGGACTTATTATTTCCCAATTTTAATAAATAAATATTAAAATGAGTGTGTATTAAAAACACAATTGTTCTAATGGGATGTCACCTTTTGTCTTAACTATTTATCCAAAATATAAAAAAATAATACCATCTTGACATATAATCTTTTATCTAGTGTCATATTCTTTTCAATTTTTTTAATAAATTCTAGTATTTTTTCTTGATAAGATAATCAACCTTATATTTTGGTGTTGATAACTTACTTTTAGTAATATATATATATATATATATATATATATATATATATATATATATATATATATATATATATATATATATATATATAACTACACTTATAGATCTACAAAAGAGTACTTTTCTATATTTTTTAAAATGTTATTTATATGAGTGAGAGTTGTTGAAACATCAATTTTTTGAATAATTTTAAATTTTTTGGTAAATTGGCCTCAAAGCGGTGCTAAATATGGGTAAAAATACAAAGTTGTGTCAGACTTTCAGCCAACTTACCATCACAAGTGAATTTAAGTATTTCTAACTAAAAATCAATTGTGGTCAAATATATGATCTTGTAAGATTTATTCTTGCTAGCTTAGATATAACAACTTTTCCAACTAAAATTGTTGGCTAGATGCATATATAACACCACTTTGAGGCTAATTTACCAAAAAAATAGAATATTTGAAAAAATTGGTGTTTCAACAACTTCTACTCATGTAAATAGCATGTAAATAGCATCTTTAAAAAAATATAAAAATACCCTTTTGTAGATCCATAAGTGTAGTTTTCAATTATATATATATATATAATTTAAGTATATAATTTTTATTTTTATTTTTATAAAAGTAGGTTATTAGCATAAAATATTAGGTTGATTACCATGTCAAAGAAAAATAGTAAAACTTCTTTAAAAAAATTGAAAAAAAATATGATGCACTAGATAAAAGAATCTATATCAAAATGGTATAATTTTTTTTTCCATTTTAGATAAATAGATAATATGAAAGTTGATGTTAAATGGAAACAACTATGTTTTAATACACACACATTTTAGTATTTATTTAAAAATATATATTTATCAAAATTGGAAAAAAAAAATCCGTGTACTAAAGCTTCAAGTTATAAATACACAAAAAAATTGAAAGAAAAAAATTAAATTTACTATATAAAGATTGACATCTCATGTAACTTCAATTTTTAGCATTTTTTCAACAACTAAATTATAGTGTCAATTTATTAAAAACTATATTCAAATAATTTAAAAAAAAAAATTAAAATACAAGTGTTTAAAATATACTAAAAAATAAATATTTTATTAGTTTACATCATTTTGAAATTCAAAACATATGTCACTTTTTAGTGATTCAAATTTAAAAATTGGATTAGTGTTGACCGTTTCCTTTAAAAAGTGTGACACAACTTTGTACTTTTACCCATATGCATTTACTAAACTTTTTTATTTAGAAAATTTGTGGTCATATGTATCTAACTTAGCTACAATAAATTTAGCTAAATCCCATGTTTGGTCAAAATTGATTTTAGTTAGAAATACTTAAATTCACTTGTGTTGATAAGTAGGTTGAAAGTATGATACAACTTTGTACTTTTACCCACTAAAGAAGCTTAAATTTTGAAAGGGACAATAGATTGAGGATAGAAAGGAAACACATGTTTTGGCAAGGGAATTGAAGGAGCAAGGTAAAATGGAAAGGGAACACAATGTCAATCAATGGAGCAACAAAAAACATAATAAAGGTAGGAAAAAGAGCAAGAAAGGATTCAAAGGGAGCAAGATAGAAACAAGAAATATCTTGAGGTGGAAAGGCAGTATTTACATAGACAGGTGATCAAGAAATCAACTCAACCCCTTACCAAAAAATCATGCATTATTTTGAGAAATGATGAACATTAATTTCCATCAATATTTTGCTACTATGAAAATTATTTACCTCTTACCCCATCCCATGTAAGTTGCATTCAATTTTCAAGTCCAACACTATGTCATGTAACCTCTACTCCAATTTCACTAACAAGGGATGAGATTGTGGCTTCAATAACAAGCTCAGATAGCTAGGCAACAACAACCTTTATCTCAACATCTGCAAAGCCTTTTCTCAATTGGTTTGGGTGAGGTTGGGTGAAACTAATCACAAAAACAACATTGAAATTATAGCCTACAAAGGCATATTTTTTATTTATTGTATGTCAAGGATTATATACTAACCTCACTCAAACTAATCATAGAAACAACATTGAAATTACAGCCTACTGAGGTATCTAATTTGTTTATATTGTATGTCGAGGACTACATATTTTTGTTATAAATATAAGTTTACAATTATTTTAATTACTAATTAAATGGGATTTCACATTTACGTTTTCTATATATGGAAATGAAATATTTTTGTTTAGACATATGTTCAATTGCTAAAAAGTAATTAAATTCATTTTGCTTATGTGGATGCAATCTACCATGTGTATTCCAATGATAGGTTGAGCGGGTAAATTAGTTTCCCATTTGGATGGGTGATCGATCATGGGTCAGGACGGAAAGGAAGTCGGGTGAGTGGAAACAGCTTCCTACATTAATCTAATCAAAGGAGAGTTACAAAAATCTCTTTTAACACCTTTTACTGTTACAATAAGAGAAGCACATACATAGAATAATGGAAATAGGACAGCAAGAAAGCATAAAATAGTGACACCAAATATACATGGGGAAAATCCTTTTGGGTAAAAAACCCCACCCTCCAAAAGCACAATACTTTCTCTATTACTTCAAATAATGGTTGCAATATATCACCAAGTACAAGCTTCTTCAACAAGTGCTTCAACATGAGCACCTGTTCTGGAGTGATACTGGTAGCACTTCATTACCTACAAACAAAATATGCATTCTACAACTCAAGGCACTCAATAAATAGAGTGATACAAGCTTCAAGAAGCATCTAGAAGGTGAGGGGCGTTCAAATCCAAAAGACACAATATTCAATGCCTTAGACATGCATTTGGACACTTGTACAACATTCCCTTACACCCCATACACTTTTCAATCATGCAAGTAGTCTTCTTCCAAGCTTGGGTGCCTAGAATATGCTAAAAATAGCTTATGACAAATGCCTTACACATCTTGTAGCTATCATAGAATCTATCATAGCTTATAGCACTTATAGCTATAAGAGAATCTGTCATAACTGACTAAAAATAGTCGATTCTCTTACATCTTGTCATAACCCAACTTGGGCGCCAACTTTCACCCATGCATTCAAAGATGCCTTATGACACATCATAGAATATGTCATATGTCATAGATTCCAAAGTGGGACGCCTATGTCCACTTGGGATGATTATGTGTCATATGTAGTCACTTCCAACGGGGATGCTACCCAATCGATGGGTCCCGAGTTGTGACATGACACCATAGGTATTTAAATAATACAAATAAATACATAAATTACAACAAATAAAATTAATGTGAGGACTTTGAGGTTGAGACACCTTAATCCCAACATTCTCCCACTTGTCGAAGACCTGCCAAGAGTCATACATAATCATCTGCTCAGGGCCACAAGGCCCATGGAATTGGAACACCATCTGAACTTTTCTATGCTTATGAGTTTTTTCAGTGCATCTTCAACATTAACCAAAGTGTCAACCTTTTCCAGGTTAACCTTTCCATCTTGTACCATATCATAAACAAAATGATATTGAACATCAATGTGCTTTGTTCTGGCATGGAAGGTAGGATTCTTTTCTAGACATATTGCACTTTGACTTTCACAACAAACAATAATCTACCATGCATCTAAACCAATATTAGAACACAATCTCTTAAGCCAAATGGCTTCCTTACAAGCATGAGTGGCTGCCATATACTCTTCCTCTGTCATGGACAATGCAACTACAACTTGGGCCGCTTACTCATCCAATTGATAGCACCACCAAACATCATAAATACATAACCATTGGTGGATCTTTTGTTGTCAATGTCACCTACCCAATCTGAATCCACATATCCTTGAATGCTCACAGAATGCCAAGGTCCAGTAGGATAACCATAAAAACACAAGGAATACTTAGAAGTACCCCATAAATATTTGAACACTCTCTTTACTGCATCCCAATGCACCCATCCAGGATTAGCCATAAAATGGCTAAGGACTCCCACTACTTGGGCAATGTCTAGTCTTGTACACACCATCGCATACATCATACTGCCAACTGCACTTGCATATGGTACTTTGGTCATGTCCTCCATCTCAGTAGGAGACTTTGGAAAATATTTCACATAAAACTTTGTCCCTTGCATCACAGGAACAACTAAGTGTTTGCAATCTACCATGTTGAATCTCTCCAACACAAAGTTTGCATACTTGCTCTAGCTTAACCAAAGCTTTCTATTAGCTTTGTCTCTCGTGATCTTCATTTCTAGAATGTACCTAGTTGCACCTAGGTCTTTCATTTCAAACTGTGTTGACAACTAAAACTTCAATCTGAAATCATACTTTTACCATTCCCAATGAACAACATATCATCTACATATAGAACAATAATGAGAATGCGACCATTATCAATTTTAAAGTATACACAATGGTCAGATTTAGATCTTTGAAATCCCAATGACAACACATGGGTATCGAACTTCTGATACCACATTCTAGGAGACTGTTTCAAACCATAAAGAGACTTCTTTAGTTTGCAAACCAAATTTTATTTACCTTTTTCAATGAAATGCTCTGGTTGTGACATGTATATTTCTTCCTCCAAATCACCATGAAGGAATGTTGTCTTCACATCCATCTATTCCACTTCTAAGTCATATGTTGTTGCAAGTGACAATAGAAGCCAAATAGATGTTAGCTTTGCTACAGGAGAGAATATCTCCCCATAATCAATTCTCTCCACCTACGAATACCCCTTAGCGACCAATCGTGCCTTATACTTCTCAATACTGCCATTAGGACCACACTTTTTCTTGAAAACCCATTTACAACCAACAAGTTTACATCCAATAGGAAAAGCTACCAAATCCCAATTCTTTTTCTTCTTTAATGAAGTCATCTCCTCCTCCATGGCTTGCATCCAGGAATCTAAGTCATTCACACCCATAGCCTCTCTAACAGTCCTAGGCTCATCAGTATTAGTAATCAAGGAAAATATGCAACTGGAATCCAACAATGAATATCCAAACCTTTCAACTTTCCACCTAATTCATGTAGACCTCCTCAAAGGCTAAGGTTGAGGTTCTCCTTCTTCAAAAATTTCAGAACTACTTAAGCTCTCCTCATCATCGGGTCCATCAGGAGTGCATAGTTCTTCTTTCTTCGAAGTAGGTGGAATATGAACTACCTCCTTCTCTTGTTTCTCCTCTTTCTCTAGTTGTAGCTCAATAAAGGAAGGTTTTATCTCTCTGAAGTTCTCACTTTTTTTGTAGAGAACCTTCTATTCTTCTGGATCCCAAAGGTTGTACCCTTTCACACTGAAACCATAGCCGATAAAGATACACTTAACAACCTTGTTCTCCAACTTAGACCTCTTCTCAATCGGAACATGAGTGTAAGCTTCACAACCAAATACTTTGAGATGTCTCATTGAAGGAATTTTACCAGACCACACCTCCATGGGTGTCTTTCCAACAAGTGTTGATGTAGGAGATCGATTGATCAAATAACATGTAGTGGCTACCGCTTCAGCCCAAAATTTCTACTCAAGGCTAGAACTGCTCAACATACTCCCAACCCTCTCCATCAACGTTCTGTTCATCCTCTCTGCAACTCCATTTTGTTGTGGAGTGTAGGAAGTTGTATTATTTCTCTCAATCTTGTGCTCTTTATAGAACTTGTCAAACTCTATGGAACAAAACTCACCACCATTACTAGTCCTCAAACACTTAATCTTTATGCTAGTCTGATTTTCTACAAAGGCCTTAAACTCCTTAAATCAACTAAAGAATTTAGCTTTACTTTTGAGAAAATATACAAATTTCCTTCTACTGTAGAAACAAAATATATAAATTCTGATAATGAAGGAACATTTACAGGACCAAAAACATTTGAATGTACATAGTCTAAAACCCCAAAAGACTTATGAGAACTAGAGTAAAAAGAAACATAGTGTTGTTTTCCATACACACAATGTTTGCAAAACTCGAACTTGAGATTACAATCATCAATTCCTTCAACAAGGCTCTTATTTTTTAAGGTTCTAATACCCTTCTCACTAATGTGACCAAGTCGTTGGTGTCATAACATTTTCTTCTCTACATGAAGCTTCATTTCCATGGAATGAGCACCCTTAGGTACCCAAAATGCATGATCATCAGATGTAGCTGCAACACACTTCTTCTCTGCACAATCTGATTTGGTGAAGATGAAGAATCCAAAGGTCTCTTCTTTGGTACATCAGAAGAACTATTGCACTGTACAGTGCATGCATCAAGCTAAAACAGAGTCCCGATACGAACCCCCTTGGCTAACACCATAGCTCCTCTAGTCATCTTACATCCTCCACCAAAGAAAACAACTTGCACTCTTGAATCATTTAGTTTACTTATAGAAAGTAGGTTTTGTGTCAAACCCGAGATATGCAAGACACCATCAATCCCCTTCACTCTTCCATCAAGAAATCTGATTTTGACTCTTCCATGGCCAACAATTTGCAGGTGAGAGTCATCACCCAAGTACACCTCTCCACCATCAAACTCCTCATACTTTGACAACCAATCTCTGTGAGAAGTCATGAGAAAGGATGCACCCAAATCTATCAACCACACATCATCTAATGCATGGGTTGCCAAGGCTGCAATAAATGTTTCTCCATCATCTTGGGATGATTTCTTAGATTCAGAATCGGAGAAAGACTTGTTTTTCTTCACCTCTTCCTTGCAATCTTTCCAAATGTGACCAGTTTCACCATGATTCCAACATTTTTCCTTAGACTTCTTACCAGGAGACTTTGATCTCCCTAGAGACTTTGACTTAGATTTCTTGTCTTTCTTTTTTCTTCTCTCTTTTGATCCGCCACGTACTACAAGGGCCTCCTTGGCCATCTCAGAATACTTCCTTTTCATATCCTCAAATAGTAATGAGGCAACAACCTCATCCATCTTGAAGGTGGAAATAGTGCTTCCAATAGCCATTACCAGGTGATCCCAAGAGTCTGGCAATGAACACAAAAGGAGCATGCAATGGTCTTGTTCATCTATTTTGTCTCCAACGGACCTAGTTGTGCAACCAACATGTTAAATGCATTTAGATGATCTACTACGGACCCTCCATCTTCCATTTTCAAAGAATACATCTTCTTTCTCAAGAAAAGCTTGTTTACCAAGGATTTATCTAGGTAGACATCACCAAGCTTCTTCCATAGAGAAGAAAAAGTTTTCTCTTCATCGACATTCAGGAGGACAAAATTATCCAAATAGAGTCTAATAAAACCCTTAGCTTTCCTATCCATGAGACCCCAATCTTTTTTTTTCATGCCTTAAGGTTTGGTTCCAGAAATTGTAAGCCATAAGTCTTGGTCTACTAACATGTATTCCATTTTGAGCTTCCACAACTCAAAATTACCACCATTAAAATTTTCCATCTCAATTCTCCCAAATTTTCCTACCATCTCCTTCCTGCAACAAGGTCATGAAATACACACTTCTGCAAAACTCCCACTAAAATAGAGATTAGCTCAAAAAACCTTTCTACCCAACAAAAGAACCAAGGTTGGCTAGGATTTGATACCAACTGAAAGGAAGTTGGGTGAGTGGAAACAACTTCCTACACTAATCTAATTAGAGGAGAGTTACAAAAATTTATTTTAACACCTTTTACTATTACAATAAGAGAAGCACATACATAGAATAATGGAAATAGGACAGCAAGAAAGAATAAACCGGTGACACCAAATATATGTGGGGAAAACCCTTTTGGGTTAAAAACCCCACCCTCCAAAAGCACGGTACTTTCTCTATTACTTTAAATAATGGTTACAAGATATCACCAAATACAAGCTTCTTCAACAAGTGCTTCAACACGAACACCTATTCTGGAGTGATATTGGCAGCACTTTGTTACTTGAAAACAAACTATGCATTCTACAACTCAAGGCACTCAAGAAATAGAGTGATACAAGCTTCAAGAAGCATCTAGAAGGTGAGGAGCATCGAAATCCAAAAGGCACAATATTCAATGCCTTAGACATGCATTTGGACACTTGTACAACATTCCTTTACACCCCATACACTTGTCAAGCATGCAAATAGTCTTCTTACAAGCTTAAGCACCTAGAATATGCTAAAAATAGCTTATGAAAAATGCCTTACACATCTTATAGCTATCATAGAATCTTTCATAGCTGGCAACACTTACAGCTGTAAGAGAATCTATCATAACTAACTAAAAATAGTTGATTCTCTTACATCCTATCATATCCCAACTTGGGTGCCACTTTCACCCATGCATTTAAAGATGCCATATGACGCGTCGTAGAATCTACCATATGTCATAGATTCCAAAGTGGGATGCTTATGTCCACTTGGGATGATTATGTGTCATCCAGTCACTTCCAACGGGGATGCCACCCAACTAGTGGGTCCCAAGTTGTGACATGACACCATAGGCATTTAAATAATACAAATAAATACATAAATTACAAAAAATAAAATTGTTATGACTCTAAGGTTGAGGCACCTTAATCCCAACAGGGACCACCCCCAATGGTTGTGTGGTAATTATTGGCCCCAAATAAGATATTCAATATTTTGTAGATAAAAAATTCTAATAATAATTATAATTCATAACTTACAAGATATAAGGCTTCACTTTTTCTTACTTGGTGTTTGGATCTCTCTTCCTCATATAACTAATTTGGAAGAAAACAACATCCCCCTAGTTGTCTTATAATTTTGCAATTCTAAAAGGATGAGGTATCTCATTGCAAATGCAGGTGTCATCTTCTCAATACATGTGGATAGGCCCATCATAACCTCCCCATTAGCATCCATGAAGCCATCAAAGAAGTAGAACTTGGGGTTGAGAAAGTACCTTGCTGCATGAATGGGTTGGTGGAGTTGATTGTTTCACTTCCAAATTACATAATATTATTGTGAAGGAGGAGGAATTTTGCAAACAGTGTTTGAGGATTATGTGGTTGAAGAGTGGTGATAGAAATACTAATTTTTTCCATATTTCTACATTGAAACATAGAGCTTCAAACCGAATTAATTTGATTAACTATAATAATCAAGCTCTGGAAAAGGATGTTGATCTCCAGAATGTTGCGGCTTCTTACTTCTCTCAGCTGCTTTCTGTGGAGGGTGTACTTGATGTAGCTTGTCAAGAGGATATTCTAAGGGATATCCCCCAGCTAGTGGATGGTGAAACCAACAGGCAGTTAGTTTGTATTCCTTCGGCGGAGGAAATTTGGGGTGTTGTGTTCTCCTTTGAAGGTAATAAGGTCTCGGGTCCTGGTGGCTTTCCTATGTTCTTTTTTCAGTCCTTTTGGGAAATTATTGCGAAAGATGTGGTTGCGGCTACTAAGGAGTTTTTCAGATTGGGTTCCCTTTTAAAGGAATTGAACTCCTCTTTTATTTTTTTGATTCCCAAAAAGCCTGGTGCTGCTTCTTTTGAGGAATTTCATCTTATCAGTTTGTGCAACTCTATCTATAATATTTTCTCAAAGGTTCTAGCATTGAGGTTGAAAAATATTTTTCCTCTCATCATATCCCCTCAGCAGAACGGTTTTGTGGCTGGTAGGAAAATTTTGGATTCCATTCTCTTTGTGCATGAGAATATTCATTCTCTTTCTGTTAATAAGCAAGTTGGTTTTATCCTTAAACTTGACTTACTCAAAGCTTATGATAGGGTGGATTGGGGTTTTTTGTCTAAGATCCTTCTCTCCTTTGGTTTTGGGGAGAAGTTGGTGGCTTTGGTGTTTCAACTTATTTCGACCCCTTAGTTCTCTGTGCTCATCAATGGGTCTCCTTCTCCTCTCTTTGATTTCTCTAGGGGTCTACAGCAAGGGGACCCTATTTCTCCTTTCCTGTTTATCTTAATGGTGGAATCTTTGGGTTGTCTTATCCAAAGATTTGTTAATTCTAGTCTTATGTTTGGGTTAGCCCCCTCTTCTGCTAATCTTGTGTGCTCTCATCAACAATTTGTGGATGATTCTCTTTTTCTTGGGTAGACGTCTATTAAGGAAGCTAAGGCTATCAAATGGATTTTGCATATGTATGAGGTTGTGTCTAGGCAGAAGGTTAGCTTACAAAAGAGTGTTATTTTCTTCTTCAACACTTCAATTCAAAGACATATTAGGATTGCTAGAATCCTGTAGTGTCAAATTGGTGAACTACCTGCTTCTTACCTAGGGCTCCCCTTATGTTCTAAGGCCCCTGATTCTTTATGGAGGGGGTTGATTGACAAATTTAATTTCAAGTTGGCTAGGTGGAAGTGGGCCTTATTGAGCTAAGCGAGTAAAGTTCAACTAATTAAATCTACCTTTTAGAATATTTTTGTCTATGCTCTTAGTCTTTTTCATATGTCGAGGAAATTTGTGGATATCTTGGAAGGCATTCAAAAAAAATTCTTATGTATGGGGGTTGAAGATAAAAAAGAACTCATTTGGTTGCTTGGGATGATGTCTGTCAGCCGAAAAAGGTTGGGGGGCTGGGTATTCACAAAATCATACCGTTTAACATTTCCCTCTTGGGGAAACAACTATGGAATCTCTTATTAGCCAAAAGTGGGTGGGAAAAAATCACTTGGAGTAAATACTTACATGGTGCTGATGGGATCAGAAATGTGGTTTCTCATGAGTTTAATCCTCTGAATGGCTCAGTGTTGTGGAACTGTATGCTGAAGGCTCGTAGGCTTGTTGCTAAGGGTCTCTCCTAGCAGTTGGGGAATGGGAGGAGTATTTTATTCTGGGATGATAATTGGATTGGTAACAAACCTCTAAAGGATCAGCCCTTGGGCTCATCCCTTTATGGACCTTTGTGCACGTGTCTGGTTGGCAGATTTGTTGCTGATTATATTGATGGAGGTTGTTGGAGGAAATTGTATGAGTTGGGCCCTGGTCTTGAAATTATTTATAAGGCTATATCGAGGGTTCACATTCCAACTAGACCTTCTCCTGATAGGTTTGTTTGGAAGTCATCTTTTGAGGGTAACTTTTCTGTTGTTTCAGCTTTTTTTCTTAATGATTCCTTTATGGGTCCACCTCATTTTTGGGCTTCTGTTTGGTCCTCTAGACTGATTCCTAAGATCATTATTTTAGACTTCTGGCTCTTATGTCAGCATAAAATTCTTACTATTGATAATTTGATAAAAAGAGGCTTTGTTATGCCTAATAGATGCTTTCTTTGTGAAGAGGAAGTGGAAAATACTTGTCATTTGTTGTTTGGGTGCAGATATGTTGGTGTGATCTGGAATCATGTGCTTTTGCGCTGGAATCTTAGTTGGGTGTTCCCTAGCTCTGTCAAAGACTTATGGTTTCAATGGGTGTGCCCTTCATCCAATCCAGTCTTGCATATTTTTTGGTCTCTCTCTTTGCCTCATTTAATTTGGGGGGTGTGGTTGGAGTGTAACAATAGAATTTTTAGGAACTCTGCTCTTCCTGCTTTATTTGTGGCCCATAAGATTTGTGCGGGAATAAAGGAAAATTTTCTTTCTGGGATCTCATTCCATGATGGTCAAAATATTAATCTCCGCTCTTATGATATTTCAATTGCTCAAAAGTGGAAGTTGCCTTGTGATATACCTCTCTCATTCTGTAAAGGGAAATCTTCAAGAGATGGTGTTGCTTGGAAGGCGCCATCGGATGGTTGGGTTAAGATCAACTTTGATGATGCTGCTAGAGGTAATCTGGGACCTACTGGATGTCGGGGAGTGATTAGAAATTATAATGGTAGGCTCGTCTCTACTGTGGCACTCCCTTTGGGAACCCAGAAAAACCACTATGCAAAGGTGGTGGCTACCTATCATAATCCTGATTTGGATCAGAGAAGAGGGTACAAGAAGATTTGGTTGGAGGGTGATTCTCTGAACATTATTAATAATTTAAAGAATATATCTCCCCCATCTTGGACAATTGAGGCCTTGATCAAGGATTCCATTGAAATTATTAAATCCTTTGATAATGTTTATATTTCCCATATTTTGAGAGAGGGAAATATGTTAGCTGATTTCTTTGCTAACTTTGGTGTTAGAGATAGTAAGGTCTGGGATTTAAATGACCCCATCCCTTTTGAGGCCTCGACTATTGTTATTAATGAAAGTTAATCTTATGGTGTTCCTTTTATTCATTAAGGTGTGCACGTCCTTGCTCACATGGTTGAATGTCATTCATAAGGATGTAATGGTTATGATTTTGAGGAAAGGCTATCATAAGGCATGGAGTTCAAATTCATTATGGTATGTATGTCCTGTGGTTGGATTCACACGGATTGTGGGTGTTAGTTGCAAATGCTTCTAAAGTCTTTTGTTGGATACTTCGGTTCTGGGTGGTATCTATTGCCCTCTTCTGAGTTTCTGTGCTTGGTCTTTGTATTCTATCGTCATGGGTGGGGACATAAATCGTGTCGAGCCCAAATCTTGTGATACTGCTAAGCTGAGAAAGGAGGTGTGGGAGATTTTAGAAAAGGGTGGTCTTACTCCATTCATGGAGAAACTGCATGGCAATAATCCTCAAGTTACTGAATTGGTTGCAAAAGGGTGGAAAGGGAGAACCCTAGACTTGGGTGGTAGGGAAATTGCAGTGGATGAGGAATTCATAGCCCAAATTACTGGCTTGGCTATTAAGGGTATGAAAGTGTTTAAGGATAAGAAAGAATCATATGGCGTGATGTCCCTTTTCTTCAAGAAGAATGAGATTGATGACTTGAAGCCCACGAAGAGTGGTGGGTATCTGAGGAGTTCCTTGAAAGCTCTCTGGCGGGAGCTCTCTGGCGGGATGTTTTCGAAGAAATCATGAGGTATGTAACCTTGGAAGGAAGATATATAGCCATTAACAATTACCATTTTCTGTTGCTTAACCATTTTCAACACAAGAAATGGGTGTCATTTCCCTATTATTTGTTGGTGTTGATGGACTATGGGATTAAAGAGCATAGGAAGAACCCCGAAAATCTTGTCCTACATTCGGGGTTGATTCTTTTGATTTATGAACATGTGAAAGCTCATGATGTCCATAAAACCCTTGTTTCTCCGAAGGATATTTCTACTAAAGCTAGGGAGGGCTATGAAATGGAGTCGGATGAGGAAAGGGCTTCTAAGACACCGAGGAAGAGGAGGCTTATTTTAAATAATTAATCCGAGTCGGATAGGGATGATGATGCTGACTATGTCCCGGATTCGTATGCCTTTTTGGAGGAGGGCCCATATCCCCTATTCAAGGTAAATTTGGGAAAAGGAAAATGGATGAGAAGGCGAGATATATGACTTGCAGTGATGATGTGGAGGAAATTGTTCCTTCTAAGGGGGGCAGAGATAAAAATGATCTTTATGAGGAAGATTTTTCTCCTCCCCCTTCGTCTAGAGTTGTGCAGGAACCTAAGGAGGGGAGCCAGAAGAGGAGGGTTTTGAAAGTGGGTCAACACCTGGAGAAGGATTTCCCTCTCTCTGGCTGGTGGCTTCCATGTTGAGGATGTTCCAAGCATTGTCATAAGGTTCCTGAAGCATGAGAAGGTTAGAGCTATGGGTGGTGAATAGGCTGCTAGAACCAGTAAAGTGGATGTGGATAGGATTCAGAAGAGGAAGGCTATTGCGGAGCAATTTTCCAATTCCATTCATAGGATGAAGTCTCCTGTCCCTGCTAGTAAAGGTAAGGAAGCTTCTATTGATAAGGTTCATGAGAGTTCTTCTTAAGAGGATGTTGCTGTGGGAAATTGCATTGAAAACTTTGATAGGGAGGATCTTTCTGATGTGTTGGGATCGGCCCGTGATAGTGTCAATGTTCTTTTTAAACTATTTAAATGGTTCTTTCATGAGATCAATAGGACCAATGTTCATATTAGAGGTATTGCTAGCAAGGCTAAGGACCCTTCGATCCAAAGCCAATTTGATAATTTAATGGATGGTCTCAATACTGTTGCTAATACTGTGGTGGAGGAAACCGTCAATCTGAAATAGAGTATGGAGGGAAGAATGTTATCCCTTGAGGAGAAAATTGATAAAATTTGGAATGTTATGAAGAGTGGAGAAGCCCTAAAGTCTTGACTATGTTAGACTTTGTGATGGCTATCTCCCCTGGGACTACTGTTAAAAAGAAAAAAGAAAATGTGTCTGCAGATGTAATGGCTGCTAAGGGTAAGCTGATGGTGGAGGATTATGTTGTTGTTAAGGGTGTTGCTAAAGGTTTTATTTTGAGTTGTGAGGTAAAAATGGGTGGGCTTGGGTTAGGACTAGAAATAGAATGAAAAATCAGGCTGGAGCCTTGGGTATTGAGGTTTCTAATACTGGGGTTAAGGGGCAGAAGCTTGCTACTAGTGAGATGGAAGTTGTTGAAATTCTAAACAATATGTAGTGGTGTTTTCCAGTTTCCTTCTTTTTGGCTATTTTTTGGCTGATGGTTTGTTGACGATGGGTTGATGGTTTTTTAATGTTGTTTCCTTTTTATATCAGTTGTTCTTTTTTGTAAAGGGTTTCGGGGGCCCCTTTAAAACCCATCTTTTACCTCTAATCAAAACTAAGTCAACATCCACCCAAAATTTGTGTACCAATATTATATGTTGACCAATTTATATTATAACCACTTTGTCCACATGATCATCATTTGCATCATGTGATTTTGTACGTCAAGTATATATACTGAACACACTGCATATAATTAGTGTGGTTGAAATTACTTGAACATTTTTCTATTGTGGAGCATGATTGTATTATTTGTGGAATATAAAGACATATCAAATATTGCACAAACCTCAACACTCATTAAAACATTTGTTTGACCCAGGAAAATCCACTTGTTCTCATATGATACAATTATGTTCCTAAATTTTATTAAAGCTTTTTTGAATCTAAATTTTTTTAGGCCATGCCCTCAACAACCAACTATGTTAAAGATCACAATTTACTAGGATGTAATCCACAATGCTTTACTCATAATTCTTTCCTACAACCACCCAAAATACATATATTTCATATAGAAATTGTATATGGTTACAAAAATGTATAAACCATTACTAAGCATACAAATAAAATGAAAGATATTTTTATATATTGACCTATGTATTCACGTGAAATAATAATGTGAGATTACCAACAATAATAATCAATCTTTGACCAAAATATTTCGTGTCATTTGATAGAAACATAATTGTCTCAAACACCTAACAATATCAAATAAATAATTTGAAATCTATAAAACTTATTTGATCAATAAAAATACATTGAAAATGATTGATCTCTTCTTATAGTACAACTAATAATTAAATTCTCAAAAGTTCTATATTTTTTATAATAAATTTTATAAATCCATAATAATCTTTTTTAAATTAAATCACAATAAAAAATAAAATTATAATTATATCTAAATCTTTAAAATAGTTGAAAATTAAGTGATTTAGAAAAATAATAAGTAATAAAAAAAAATATTAAATAATAAATATTACAACAAGTAAAAAATTAGAACAACAAATAAATAAGAAAAAAATATTTTGTTAAAATGAGATAAATGGAAAATAATAACTTGGACTACATATATAAAAACATAAAAATTAAAAGTAAATGTAAATTTACATAATAGTCAGTATATATTCTAATATGCTAGTTGGGACCTATTCATCTTTGGTACAAAGCCATGACACATACATGTGTGTTAAGGCTCGGTAATCATTTATAAGAGTGAATTATTTCTAATTTGAAACACATAATTATCCTAATTTTTGGCCTCCAATCTTTATACAATTATCTTATAGCATGCTCAATGGTCAAATTCATTTTTTTTAATTGTATTAGTACTTATATTTATTTAGTACTAGGGAGTGCCTCCAATTCAGTTTCTTGATGTTTTTACTTAACACATTAATGTTCTCTACTATTATACTAGTTGGGACATGTTCATCTTTGCTTGTAACTACTCTTGGAAGATAGTGGTACTGAAGAATAACTTTAGGAACTTTCTCTGGTAGAGGGATATCTGTTTGTTTTCTTGATGATAGTCAAGCTTCATTTTCTAATGTAATAAGATTGAAAATACACAAGACAAAAGACACAAATGTGTAGTATAGAATATGTGAATGTTGATATTGATGTAATTCAACATAGAAGATGCGATATCAATTGATTCTTAAATGATTACAAGCACGTCATTCCAATGTCCTAGGTCTTAGCCTTAAATAAAATGTCCTAGGCAATCAATTTGAGATATTTGACATGTAAGATGATGGGTAAAATACCTCAAATGTTCAACTTGAAAATTTAAGGAAGGTGTTTGAATTAGAAAGACAAGTTTGCGAATACAATTCAATCTAAGATATAAGAATGACTCTAATAAAAATTGTTAAACAAATTGATGGATGATGGGCTTCAAGATTACACCATGTTATAAATAAAATAAGACAAATTGAGTGTCAAGACAATCTATTCATGACAAAGTCAAAACAAATATGAACCAACAAGATAAAATGACAACTAAAAGTTTCTCCTCCAAAAATAATGATCATTTTATATGTGTGTATTTCATAAATATTTTATATTATCCATTTCATAAATATTTTAAAAGTTAATAGGCAATTAAAACGAGCACGTAATTATATTGCATATATTAAAATTGTTTATTGTTAATATATTCGACTTGAATGATGCTCCATGTCACCTTCCTCAGATGTACAATGTTATTTTATTCAAAGTAAATAATATTATATTACTTATTTTCTTGCAAAGCAAGAATTTAAATAATCGGTAGAGAAATGATGTTTTCATGAGTGCTCGAACACTGTTAGGTTGGTTGGTTGGAAAGTGGATAAGAATGTAAGACTTGCACATAAACTCATTGAATCACCTGCGGGCTTTCAACAAACTTGTTTATTCCCTATATTCTGTGGGCTTTCAAGAGCCATCAATATAGAGGGCCGGTGCATCTTAATATAACTGTTTAAGAAATGTAAACAAGTACGAGGATAAGAATTTGAGTGTAAGAATAAAAAAAACAAAATCTTGAAAGCTGAATCGAGATTTCGTCACGCATCCTTCCATCTTCTGATTCATATGCTCACTCTATGATTACATACCCACTTGTAATTATCGCCCAAGAATGAATAAATTTGTGGGTTTATACCAACAGACACTGTACAGTAGAAAATTCTTAGGGTGCCTGTCATGGGTTCTTTCTTAGGCCATGTGTACCCTGGCTTAGGTTTTATGCTCATAGGACTGTGGCATCTCTACAATACAATCAGAAACTATGTGACATGTCCATGGGACTTTCGCACCAGAACATGGTTTCCAACTAGATTTAAAGGCAAGTTCTTCAAGTATATGGAGCTGCTAGGCATCATAGCAGCCTCATGCCTATCAATTTCCTTAGAGCTCTTCATAACGCCAGCGAAACACCAGCCTCTTGCAGAGGACTGGTCCATCCCTGTAGGACACCTTAAGAACTTTGAACACTCCACCATTTCATTGTTCTTTATCCTCTATGCCAGTGTGGCTCTCTACGTGGAAACCCACAAGATACAGATGGCAGAGGGAATGCTCCATGTCATAGCTGCACTGGTCTTCAGCCAGGAATTCTTCATATTCCACCAGCACTCCAATGATCACATGGGACTGGAGGGCCACTATCACTGGCTTCTACAGCTTATTATCATGGTGGGTCTGTTGTCTATTGTTTTGGAGCTTCAACTTAGCTGTAGTTTTGTGGCGGCCATGGTGAGGTCTGTGTCAATTCTGTTTCAAGGATTATGGCTCGTACACATGGCTTTTATGCTCTGGATTCCTGCCTGTATTCCAAAGGGCTGTGAAATGCAGCATGATTGGGATTTGGGCCATGGTGCTGTCTTCTGTATGGATTACAAGGACACTCTCAGGGCTAAAGGTCTGGCCAATTTGCAGTTCAGTTGGTATTTGGCCTTCCTGATTTTGTTCACAATCTGTGTGTATATCAGAATGTTGAGATTCTATGGTGAAAATGGTATTTACAAGCCTGTTAATGGAGTTGACACGAAGGTATTTGAGATGGGTGAAGGGCAGGGGAGACATTCACAGAGCTCTATTGATTTGGTGATTGGCCATGATGAAGAGGATTTGGCTATGGAAAGATAATGTGTGCTGGTTTACAATCATTCATCAATTGTTTGGAGTTATGTTTAGTGTGTACATAGTTTGTACAAACATTTGAAAGTTGTTTCAGGATTCTTTGTTTGTTTGGAACATAGGAAAATGTTTCTCTGTATGCTGTTGTAACGAAGGGCTTTTTGTATTTGTGGATTAAATTTTTTATTAGCTCAGAAAAATGGGAAATGCTGTATTCTACAAAATTTGAAAATAATAACACAGTCTCGAGTCAATTTACTTTGATTTAATTGGTGGCTATGTTCTGTTGTTTGCTGGTCCACACAACTACTTCAGTAGGCTTCTAATGGATGCAATATACTTTTAAAACTGTTTTTTTAATGAGCAATAGTATTTAAAAGTGTTATTATGTAGTTGATTAGATATAAATATTTTGTTTTCAATAAAGTTATTTTATATAGTTTTGGTCAACAAGGTTATAAATATTTGTACATATTGATTATTTAATAACACTTTTAAGTGTTGTTATTAATTTTTAAGAATTTAATGAGTTTGTTAATTTAAGAATTTTTTAATGATTTCATAAGAAGGAAGCATCTTTAAAGGTATTATGATTTATTAACATTGATTGCCATTTCTAAATATACTTAAAAGTGATATAATAAGTATTGACTATAAAATTGACAAATTCCTAAATTTATTTTTAAGGTATGTATATTTCCAATATCACTAGTTTTTAAGGATACATTATAAAATAAGTCATGTTAAAAATATATTATTAGATTAGAAATTAAATTATATATGGTTTGATGTATAGTCACTTCTTGACTGTATTTAAATTTTTAATGCTTTCTTATTATCACAATTTACTTTATACGATTTCACCTTTTTTTACAAAATAAACATGGATCCATAAAAGTTGACAATATTTTCAAATAGCAAATAAAATATATCTTATGACAACCTAAAAATACATGAATGTCATGATCATATTACAAAGGGGGAGATTATATTAAGATATCATATTATAATTAGTTGTGTGAACACAACATTATATTAATAATATTTTTTACATAGTTACAATAACATGACATAAATTAAAGAAATTTTATGGCAAGTGCAAAAACCACCATATTATGTTAATAATACCATGTTGATTTATCACAACCAATCACAAGAAAAGAAATCATGTATTAGATGTTATGTGCCAACTTAGAGACAAGGACTACAACTAAGCTTTTTTTTATTTTTATTATTATTAACATAATTTTCATTATTTATCTCATAGTTTGTTTAAATGACAATAGTGTTGATATTATCAATGAGTTGAGAGATTTAACTTGATAGATAATGGTTAATGTCAAATTAGCCCTCTCTACACCACTCATATTTATTGTGGTCCTTTCCAACATTAACCCTTGTGACTTGTGTATATGATAAACACTTTGATAAGGATTTGTGTATTATTTCCTCTTGTTATAGGTGGAATAGAGATAGACCTTAGGTTATTTTAATTTCAGACAACAAAATCAAATAATTATCAAATTCTACAATCACACACAATGACAACTCTAGGAGTCAACTATCTTGACAATAAAATATAATTTAATAGTACAAATTGTTCCACTAAATAAGCCAACATCCATCCAAAATTTGTGTCCAACATTGCAGGTTGACCAATTTATAATATAACCACTTTGTCCACATGATCATCATTTGCATAATGTGATTTTGTATGTCAAGTATATGCACTAAACACACTAAAAATAATTAGTGTGGTCAATTACTTGAATATTTTTCTATTGTGGAGCATGATTGTATTATTTGTGAAATATAAAGATGTATCAAATATTGCACAATCCTCAACACTCGTTAAAACATTTGTTTGACCCATGAGAATCCACTTGTTCTCATACAATACAATTGTGTTCCTAAATTTTATTAAAACTTCTTTGAATCTAACTTGTTTTAGACCATGCCCTTGACAAGAAACTATGTTGAAGATCACAATTTACTAGGATGCAATCCACAATGCTTTACCCATATTTTTTTCTTGCTAACACCCTAAGTACATATATTTCATATAAAAATTCTATATGCTTACAAAAATATACAAATCATTACTAAGTATAGAATAAAATGAGAGACACTCGTATATAGTGATATTTATTTCACATGAGATAATAATGTGAGATTACCAATAAGAATAATCAATCTTTGACGAAAATATTTTGTGTCATTTGATAGGAACGTAATTGTCTCAACCACCTATCAATATCAAATAAACAATTTCAAACCTATAAAACTTATTTCATCAATAAAAATATATTGAATATGCTTAATCTTTTCTTATAATGCAACTAATAATTGAATGTTCAAAAGTTATATATTTTTTAAATAATAAATTTATAAATCAATAATAGAATTTTCAAAATTAAATCATAATTCAATAAAAATTATAAAATTATATCTAAATCTTTAAAATAATTTAAAAATTAAGTAGTAGAAATAAATAAGTAATAAAACTCTAAGTATTAAAATATTGATATTAAGAAAAATAGCATCAAAAGGAAAATATATAACTTTGAAATACATATATGTAAGAAACATAAAAATTGAATAAAGGAAATTAGAAAGGGTACTGGGATTTAAATAATAGTTCCACTATTGACCAAGGTATTATTTTAATTTTCATTTTCTCTGGCTGCCATGGGTTACATTTATGGTTTAACTACTAATATGTCTCAATTTTGAGAAAGTACTTTAATATTTATAATATTTGTGGTGATGGTCTTTTGCATATGTCATATGTTATTTTTTATTTAGTTTTTTGGCCATTTACTTTCAGGAGATGTCTTGTCCATATTAATATGTTAAATAATTTTAATAATAAGTATTGCACCTGGGGAGTCAATTTTCTTATCTTATACTTCACTTGTCATATATATTACCCACATCCCTGGCATTCTCACTACATTCCCATATATTCTCCTTATCAATATATTTATTACACTCATGCATGTACACATGTGTATGTACATGTTATCCACATTGATTTGTCCCATTTTTGGTCCTAGATCAAGTCCATGGTCATGAGTTTAACCTTGACTCATAGAATTGACCCTTTCAAATTCAAATTTTAGTCAACTCTTATCAAATCCTTTTCTTCCAAGAACTAGTCAAACACAAATTTGTGTGATTTATTTTTATATTCTTTCATTTTAAGGCATTCAATGCATTCATTTAATCATCTAATGATCTTCTCTGTTGATGCAGGAGCATCTAAGCTCAGAAGCAATCCTACATTGAACCAAAAAAATATTTTCCTTTCATGTTCAATCTTTTGCATTTTTGGTGTAGGTTTGAGCTTCAAGAGCATATTGTGAAGTAAGGATATAATTTTTTATTTGTGAGGGATTTATTTCCATTCTATACATCAAGGTCAAGCAGGGTGTTTAATGTGATTTGTAAAATTGCATAATTTCAAGGTTCTAGGGGTTGAAATGGTCTATTTACCAAGGTGGAAGGGGATTTTGAAGGGAAATTAATTAAAATTAATTAATTTTATCAATTTTTATGACTAAGGAAGTGTGTATTATTCAAGTGACTCTTGGAATTCCATTATGGTCTTATTCTTTCAATTTTGGTTCCTAGAATGGAGGAAAAAACTAGTGATTTTTGGAAAATTATTTTAATGACTCTTCAATTTCCAATTTGGGGTGAATGAGAATGACTTGGTTGTTGATTTTATTCATTATTAAAATGCATATACAATAGCAAGACATTGAATATGTTTCAACAACTTTTAATGGAACTTTTGGGAGCAACGAGCTATATTTTATTTCATTTTTTTGCAAAAAAATTAAGGGTCAATCAAAGAGAAGATTTGGAAACCACTCTTTTGGGTTTTCACATAGTTTAAACCCTCTTTAAATACAACCTTTAATTGTGTGAAGAGGCAGCAATCAACATTAGCAAAGTTGGAGAAATAACTTGCAGGTTGCTCTTGAGAGTTGCATAAGAAAGAGTGTAAAAAAAATAGCTTGTGAAGAGAAGAGGAATAAGAGAAGAGAAGAAGAAAGTTGTAGATGTGTTTTATGTGTTCAAGGCAGCCATGAGAGTTGTAAGATGGAGAAAAAATCAGATTTACAAAGAGGATTGAAGCCAAGGAAGTCGAAGGCAAGAGACCTTGAAGATTTGAAGGCATGAAGTGTGTAGAAACCTTTGTATAATATCTAAATTTTATTTCTTGTTGAAATCCTCGCTATATGTATTGTTCTTAAAGAATTTTGTTGTATGGGTGTACATATGAAAGTGATAGTAAAGATATATTTCATATTTTGTTACAAAATATATGTTGTCCTTGATACATGTGCAAGAATGTGGGTTGGATGAGATGTTAAGGCTGCAAGATTGGATAGTTTGATAAGACCCCCCCCCTCGCACCCTCCCCGCCCCCCATCAATCTTGACTACATCAATTGGTATCAGAGCAGGTATGATACTGGAATGTGTGTGGAGAGAAGGATTTCATATTTGAGAGAGATATGGTTTGATGTGATATGATAATTTGTTGTGTGTAATTGATTAGAGATAAGGCTAGGTAGAAGGTGTACAAACATCCTCCACTATGTGAAAGTCAGTAGAGGGGGTTTTGAGAGGTACATCTTCTAGAATCTTTTTTGGGTAGAGGATAGTTATGGTTTTTTGTAAGTTTTGTTGCAAATTGTGAGTGGGTTGCAAGTGTTTAGAAATGTCAAGGAACAAGAGCATGAGGTTGGCCTTGGGTAGGGCTGTAAAAAATTATTTTATTGAGAGGAGAGAGAATTTTAGAGGAAGAGAGTTGCGTTAATTGGAATAAGTGTGCAAAAATATCAAGGAGGTTAGATGTCTTGGAGGAAAGTATTATGAAAGGAAAGAGGAAAGAAAAAAAAGAAGATGGGAGAAGTTGAATCTTCTAATTTTTCTAATGACTTTT
>VDFB02046966.1:0-11819 GCA_007258455.2 Sequoia sempervirens | reverse complement strand
ATATATATATATATATTTTGTGCCAGAGGTATCCTCGCAACCCAACCCAGCGACCCAACTAGCCTTGCCTTGGTGTTACTTTTTGCCAAGTTGGGGTCTAGGAGGGGCGAGCTAAGGCAAGACTAATCCTCTGGGGATGCACACAATCACTTGCAAACCATGCATATCGGGTAAGCCCAAGCCTCGGAGTTGAACTAAGAACCTATGGGGAGCAAACCCACGACCCAAACCAACTCCACTACCCATGCGGGTTATTGAGAATATAAATTTTAGATTAGACAACTTAAATAATATATTATTAAATTAATATTTAAATAAATATATATAAAAAGAGTAATTTAGTCGAGAAATTCATGGTGGAAAAGATATTAATAGATTTACAATTTATTTTTTTATTTATAAAGATGTTTAGGCAAATAAGATGAGAGGTGAGGAATGATGAGTTCCACACTATAAATTTATGTTTCTTTTATATAGATAGAGTATTTTGTAATGGTTATGGAATATCTTGTGGTAGGTATACAACTTATGTCTCTTATGTGTTATTGTGGGGACACCTTGAGGTAAGGTCAAGTATAAACATATTACACATCTAAATCCACCTAACATTCTTTATGAGCTTCACTCCAATGTTCAATTTAACATCTCACAAGTGGGGCACCTTGTAGTGGCTATGAGGATAACTTGAGGTAATGATTGAATCTATGGAAATACATTGACCTAAGCCCATTTCAATGTCTTACCATGAGACACATTCAAAGTAAAATCGAGTGTAATCATATTAAAGATCTTAAGTTCACCCCCACATTTTTTATGAGTTTTGCTTTAGTGTTTAACTTATCTTTTAAAGATAAACCCATCCATACGTCTCACCATAAAAAACCTTGAAATACAATCAAGTATAACCATATTAAGAATCTAAACCTACCCCATATTCTTTAAATTATATTCTAATGATTAACCTAAAATTTTAATAAAATAAAATATCATAGAATCTTTCATAATGAAAATTCATTCAAATACTATAATGCTTAAAAATATATAAATATTAAATTGGAATTAAAAACTACCACATTTGAAAAAAATAAACCGAACACAAGTCTAACAAATAAATTAAAAAAAAGGGGCCTTCTCAATCATGGCATCCAAGCCAAAGGTTCCCTCTTTTAAACGTATAGAAAAATATTCAATGATTAAAAGCAAAAGTTAAGTTTCTTGTTCTTTTTTTGATCTTTGTATATTGGAATCCATGGTACTATAATATAGATATAAATATATTATTATTATTTTTTAAGTTAGTTTATAAATTTTAGAAAGCATACAATGATTGAACACAATGAAGGTTTCTTGTTTCTATGCATGTTCTTCAGAGGTATAATATCTGGCCATTATATATACAATATATTTAATGTGACTTTGTCTTTTGCTATATATATTTATTTTAGATATGATGGATTTGTCCTTAAAAGAAATTAAAATACTAATTATAAAATTCTAGTTTATTCCTTTTGATTTGTATCCAACTCACAAAAGGAACCTCGTAAATTATTATGCCTTTCATATGATGACAATATAACTATTTATTAATATAAATCATTTTTAAAGGGAAAAATAAATAAATTAAATGTTATTTTGAATAAAAAAATATAGTAAACACATGTGCATTGAGCCATGGAATCTCAATTTATTATCATAATTTCATGGGATTTAAAGTTTGGTTAATCTATAATGTGTAAGCATTAACAAAAGGCTTGAGATATATGGATATTGGAAAGGTGAGAAGTGTATTTTTTTCATTTGTTTTTTATACAATAGATTTTTTTTAAATGATATATTTTTATGTAAAAGTTGGTATTCGTCTTAAAGTTATTATAAATTAGCGTCACATAATTTATTGTCTAAATTTAGTCTATAGTCTTGTTTTCAATCTTATGTCAAACTTCTAGAGTGATCTTGAACATTGGTTCAAGATCACGTGCACAATCTTGATTCCTAATTTCAAAATCCAAATTTAATCATTGGATCGGGATGACTTAACTCTAATAAGTTGCTTACTAGTTCAAAGGTGCAAAAGGAAAAGTTCTTAGATTACCTAGATCTATTAACTATAAACATATTAAATGATTCGCATACCATTACAAGAGCACAATATCAATATCTACATATAAGGACAAACAAATAGGTATTTGTATTTTTCTTGGTGTGTCTTCAAACTTCGTGAAACACTATTGAATTATTATATAAGGTTTGAATTCCATCGAGATAAGATACAAATTCCCACTCTTGATAGTAGGATCTACCAATTCTTTTAAGCACCACTTAGTTCAAATATACGAAGGCAAACATATTTATAAAGAAACAAGACATCAAGTTCAAGGCCAACATTTTAGGTTTAGGGCCATGAATGTGATGATCAAAGTCATCTATGGGATTTGAACCTTTAGTAAGAGCAATAATTTTTCTATTCTATTGAAGCTCCACTATCATAAAGATGATTAGAAGTTTGAGTTGGATTATAGAAACATGTTTTAATAGCTAAGATGCATTATGTTAGTTCCAAGAGTTGTAGATCCCAAATCCCTAAAGCTAGGCCATTCTCTAAGCATCAAGGGTGTCAAACTTAGAAAAACAAACCTCAAAATTATGATCAAGTAGGGGAACATTGGACTAATTTACTAAGGTGGTTAAGACCTTTGATTTCAAGCTCAACTAGACCCAATGGGACTTCCTTAGATGTATCCTAAGCAATATTAAACAAAAGTGAAGATATATAAATGGATAACCAATGTAGTAGCACCTTGTGTATGCCTAACCCCAAAAGCTGTAACATCCTACTACACAACCCCAAAGGGTAAGAGCCAAAAAAGGATAAGATCATTTTTTTCTAAAAACATGAAGAATAACCTACACATAAAGCAGTTGTCAATACGATAAATCAACAACAAACATGGCCAAGCATGGCCGAATGTATAGCCTAGAGGAGAGGACTGATTTACCCTCCAAAGAAAATATGAACAGAAGCAAACAAGATAGCTCCAAAAATTTTGCTCTGGAACTTTCTGCTCTGGAACTTTCTGCAATAACAACACAAAACCACATGTAGAAAGATCCAATGCGTCAGAACTTCCTGCTCCAAAACTTTTTGCTGTAAAATCACAAAACAACATACATAAAGCTTTGATGCACCAGAACTTCTACAACAACAACACAACACAACAAACAAAAAGTTGCGTTGCATCGAAACTTTAGTAGCAGCAATAGAGAACAACAAACAAAAAATTGTGTTGCGCTAGAACTTTAGCAGCAACAACACAAAGCAACAAACATAAAGCTACATTGCGCCAGAACTTTAGCAGCAACAACACAAAACACAAAAAAACTATTGTGTTGTGCCAAAACTTTTACAACAACAACACAACACAAACATAATGTTGCGTTGTGCTGGAAATTTTGTAGTCTGTTGCATGAAGGAAATACATAGGCATGGCTCTGATTTTTGCATGAAAAGTTTTGAACAAAATTCATAATGATCATCATAGTACAAGCGAGTCTGATACCAACACCGAAACCCGTAAGCCAAATATAAAACATCACATTTCTTCTCATTAAATTATATGATTACATCTTCTCTCTCAAGAGAGTACGATATATATAAAGGAATATATATGAGTACAATGGCATAGCCATGAATAAGATACATCGACTGATAAAATAAGTACAAGAGAGAACACCTCCAATTGATGCTCCAATAACCTGTACACCGGTCCCCAATGGCGGTAGCAATGCCTCCCAACCATGTGGACTCAAAAGAGACCACCCCACCGTGCTCAAAGGTAGTCACAAGGCCCAACAGAGATAACAAGGCAAGGGTAACATATGGCCAACACTCATGTCAAACACGAAGCAAACATAAAATACAATGCATAAGGCCAATGTCGCAACATGGAGATGCTCATACAATAACATGTCAGATACTACCCACGACTACTAAAGTACGAGGTACTAGAGTGTAGATTGGATGGAGTGTCATCATGTGTGCATGAAGGGATGGTACCACACAAAATCAAGTACACCTCTCATATGGATGAGGAGACTCAATTGTTTTCAAATCAATGCTCCACAGATGGATAGGCCTTCTCAAGTGCATCCTTAGCCTTTACAAGCGCTCAAGGCCATGCATGAGGAGTCATTATCTTATTAGTGTTTTACCCCATTGTTTTTATTTAGTTATCACTTGTTTACTATAACTCTGATACTATTTCCCTGGTAGCCACTTGCGGGCCCTAAGCCCATAAAGAGCCACTCCAAAAGACCACTCTAACTACCTAGACCTAAGATCATCTCATTTAACCAAATGAATAATCCATAGAAAATATGAAACAGTGACAAAGCCACTAAAATCCATCATTAAAACCTTTTAAAACAGCCAAGCAAACATTGTTGTTAAATCATTTAAATAGCTGATCACATCCATTAACAAATAGATCAAATACCATTTGAACATTCATCATTAACTTAATGAAAAGAAACCAATCATATAATTAGTATTAACCTCATTAAATCATCCTGCAAAACCACTTTTAAATCAAATAAAAACTACTAAGTGACGGTGGCACAAAACACGATTCCAATTGCAACTCAATGAAATGAAAAGAGGGCATAAAAATTTCAAAAAATTCAAAGTGCCCAGATTAAAAATATAAGCTTGACCCAGTTTATATTTTGACATTTCTAGTTGGATTCCACCTTTGGTTTTTAAGTTTATGACAAAAAATAAGGTGTTGTTCTGAAAAACACGTTTTTATGCTAGGTTGGGCAAAAACATGAAAACTGAAGGTGCCCGGATTAAAAATCGGACAACAACCCAGTTGAGATATGGGATTTTCTACATGGAATCCACCTTTAGTTTGTGTTTATAAAAGGTGGTTAAAAATAAACATAAAAAATGTGTTTTCACAAGTTGGACAAAAACTAAAAAAAAGAGAATGAGTGCCCAGAAATCTATTTTGTCAACAATCCCTTTCAGCTTCAATTGTTTCAAGTTGAATTCCATATTTTTTTCAAAGTTTAGGACATGAGAATGGATCTATTTAAGAACAATCAATGACAATGAAACAAGCTGGAAATGCACAGTCACGTCTGCCATAAAGAAAACTACAGAGCAGCTAATTGAATACCACACAAACATTATCCAACCTCCCAATATTCACACAAATAAAATAGAGGAATAAATTTACCATAAGGAAATGCAAAGCCTACCATTCCTAAGCTAAATCACATTCAATATCACCAAAAATTCAAAGGGTTTCAAGAACCACACAGAAAAATACCTCAATGTTGCCCCAAAACTGAAATTAAAGAATGCTCTGAATATAAGGCACGACTGGGTTCCAACTTAGAAGAGTAAGATGAAAATGGCATGCTGAAATCAACAATCAGATGTCCAAAAATTTCTTCTCAACAAAATCTCCACATTTCTCCCCAACTTTGCCTCCCAAATCGTGGGGTTTTCCTTCTCCTTCCAAAACAAAGAATTTCTTCTCCTCCAAAAGAAAATATATCCCCCCCAAAAAAAAATCTTCCTTCCCCCTTTTTATTAACTCTCAATATATATATATATATATCAATGACAAGGCTGCCCATTTTCTTTTTAACTAAACTCCTCAACACAATGAATGAAATAAAAAATTTAATTAAACAAACTATTAAAGCTCTAAAAAACAATTAATTAAAATCACTAAATATACAACATTCTCTATTTCACATAAAAATAATAATTTAAATCCAATCGTTAAAATACACAAAGCTCCCCAAATAAGATTTAATTAAGACTATACGAGCTCACAAAAAGGATTAATAAAATCATTTAAAGTTACTAAATGAAATATATCATTCCCTCATAATGATCAATACAAATCACTTAAAATAACATATTTAATACCTCAAGGATATAACAATTCAAAACTCCAATCAATTAAACACTATAAAATACCATATCATAACACCAACAACCAAAATATATAACCACATAAAAAGATTAATGGAAACCATGACAAAATACATCAACAGGACATATTGGTAAACCACATACAATCGAAAGGTGCTCTGGATGTTACCATTAGGTAACCAGATGGTAAGACAACACGGGAAAACTGTACTAATGAGGTATAGTGGACTAAGGTAGGAGACGTTTGGCCTGTGACTACCTCCAATAACCACCATCAAGGAATACAAGTATGATCAGGCCTATGAATCCAGGCATAGTTGATACTTAGTACCTACATCACTCCAATCACACTGCAAAGTACATGTGTATATAACATATATCATATAGTGGTAGCAACATCAATCATCAGGAAGAGGATCATGATATCATAAGCCTCTCGGATATGAGTGTTACAACATCATCCCTTTCTTGTCTATAATAATACAAAAGCAATGATAACGATATATAAACATATAACCATGTAATCTGACATAATAACTAATCATGATAACCTTTCCCATAATCATCAATGCCTAGTCTCAATATGATAACATTTAACATTTAGAATACCAAATCAAAATCAAAATTCTATCTTACCCAGGCTGGGGTTAGAGAGGTGTTACAAAAGCTATCACTAGGTCAAGGAACAACCTATTGGTATAACCTCTATGAAGTTGTTAAGCATGTCACTACATGACAATAGGATTTGGGTAGGGACAAAATGACTAGGTAGTATGATAACTACTATAGATAACTAAAGATGTTTTTCCTATTTATAACACTAGGTCATAAAGTAAATACAAATCCACTTCCTACTACTTTATTAGTGTAATATTTTTTCACTTTAAGTGCATGTTGGATCATTACTTTGAGGATAAGTGACTATTCATTGGGTTATAGAGTCCAAGCACACCATGAATAACAAAAATTCAAAATCATAAAGGAACATGAGCTACACATACACATATACCACAAATAAAAATATCAAGCAATTGAATATAGTGATTCATCCTAGAGTGTAGAAATTCACATGTAATGAAGAAAATACCATTACAAATCTTGTGATGGCTTATAATATTGTCACATTCATCTGATATTTGATTGTATTCATCTTAGTGTCATGTAAAGAGGAAACTTTAAACTAGAACTTCCAAAAAAGGCCACAAATAGAACCATGGAGACATTTAGTTGTAATAATTATTTACAATATTAATTTCTTTTAGATTTACAAAATATTCAAGCTACTCTAATGGTAATTGGATTCATAGGGGTTAAAACCCTAAAAAAATTGTTGGCTTGAAGTCACATGAAAATCCAAAATTATTAACCTTTTTTTATAAAAATGAACTAGCATATATGACAGTCTATTGGTTGTCTTGTCACTTTGAGAATCAAGGAGGAACTAGTGGTCAATTGATGTTGCATGTAAAACAAGCTTAGATCCTAAGAAATTTTCTAAAATAACAACCTAGACTTTGCATGAAAACCATCCGCGTATAAAATGTAACCATGATATTAATGGTGACACAAAATTCCTCATATTATAATTATATGTGAATCAACACACTTAAGATGAATAGTTGTTTTTGGGAGGGAAATATTTGATTGGGTAGTTGTAGGACCTTATTGGGTCATTAAGGATATTCTAGGTTGTGTAAGTAGGTAGGTGGGAGTGAATAGTGAAAAACATCAAAGTTTTGTAGTTTTTCGGAATTGGGGTTAGGGATACCTCATGACCCATACCATTTTCGAGGAATCAAGAGTAAGAAATTAAAGTAAGATAAAGTCTAAAAATTTTATAAAGTCAAGGGAAAAGAGCGAGGGTTTGAGAAAATGGGTGCTAGGAAAAAAAATTAAAATTATGACATGGCAAAAGGATGAAGGTTGGGGAATGGATGAAAGGTATGCCTAGATGGGAAAGTCTTATATATCAATATGGATAAAGGAAACTATGGAGTTGGGAGGAAAGGCATACCAGAAAAGGAAACTTTGAAACTCCAACATTCAACACAGTTCATAGAAATTTTAACATAAAACTTCCACACTTAAAGTTTTTGAGACCTTTGTAACTTTTAACACATGGTAGGCACATGATGGAAAAGTAAGAACAACACATATGATAAATTTGACCAGGGGAGACCCATTAGGAAGCATCTTAGATTGGTTATCTATGATTGGTATAATAAGTCCAAAATTAATAAAGGGGGTTGGGACTTAAGCACAATTGGGCACAATAAAATTGGGTGCCTACACATTATCACATACATAGTTAAATACTCCTTTTCCTTTGTGTTGATTTTAATATTTGTTTTAGTACTTTATCTAGAATCAAGTCTTTATCTAATTTAATTGTGATATTAAAATTGATAAGTAAATTAATTAACATTAGATATTTCTAAGGGGTGTGTTTTATCCTCTTCATTAAATAAATTATAGTGAAATATTTCTATACAATCAATTAAAAATAATCATAATTATTAAATAGGTTAGTGTGTTAAGATTTAGATTTCCAAAAATAATTATACATTTTAGAACAAATAAGAAAGTTTAAGGGGGTATTTGAGAAATTTAGGGTTTGGGCTTGATTTTTACATTACAATCTATAAAATCTAGTCCATATCCTAGGATGCAAACTAGCTCTAGTATCAAATCACTTTTTGCAAGATTTATATTTTTGAATTGTTGTATTCTAGCTCATGATGTTGACTTGAGATCTATAATTTTTGTAAATATGAATGAATTGTGTGTTAGCTTGTGGACCTAGTTTGAATGTTATGAATTTTCTAAAACTTTTGAAGTAATAACTTTACTGATGACAATGACCTGGCATTTACAGACACCATTCAGAGACAGCACTGGCAGACACATGACCAATTTCACTGACCACTACTTCATATTCAGAGCACCGCACCCACATTCACTCCTTTACTCTCCGCTTAGGGTCGCTCCTATAAAGCACTCACCCTCATTGTATTATCTCAAAATCTCCATGAAGACTTTTGAGGTTCATTCTATAGGTTTTTCTTGTTGAGGACATAACAAATCATTATTTGCAACTCTATTGCATGGAAAGTGTTTTTATTCATTGTTTGATCTCACATCGCATGTTTATTCACAATTCTAACATGGTATCAGAGCATGGATTTAGTGAACCCTTTCTTGATTTTTGAGTTTTTTTCTCAACTAAGGTTACAAGAGAAAATTTGAAATCTTCATTGCTTTTTTTTCTTTGAAAAAACCCAGGGTCATATGGGAAACCAATGCCTAGCCCCTAGGGGGCTATTTTTTTGGGTTTTTTATAATTTTAGCAATATTAGGAAAATCATGATAAATTTTCGCTCATTTATCAAAATAGGGCAAATGATATTTCATTGGAAAGTTGGTTTTGAGCACTATCCAATGGTGTTGGTTTTTTGTGTTTTCACATTTTGGTAGATTACTTGGACATTTTAGCTCTTGGAAACTTTTTGTTTACATGGGATGACTCCTTTTTAGTTGTTTTATACATTTTTTCAACATTTTTTCATAGTTGGGAATTGTAGATATATTTTGCATGTAATTTCTCTTTTGTAGATGTATTGAGATAAAGTACCATTCTAGTGTATGTTTTTTGAAGATTTTCACACATCTTGTTGTACCTTTTATACATGCACTATGATATAAAGGGCCATGAGTTAGTTGTTATTTCCTTTTTTCCATTGCACCTTTGTGAAGTGAGCATTCCTTCCATGATAACATCAAATTCCAATAATTATTGCCTTATGCGTGTGTACCTTGTTTGCACACTCTTTTTATTTGTAGGTACTTTCAATTGCATGTCTAGATGTTCTTTGTTCTCCTACATGCACTTCTTGGTGGCACACACTTTCATTGGACTTGTCTTGGCTCTCCTTTCCACATTATGGGGGGTTTCTATTGTTGGTGATAATGCTTCCTTGGTTATGTTTTGAATTGATCTATGTATCTAGTTCTTGTTCATATGTACTAGGTGGATGCAACAGTTGGTTACCCATGAATTTCAATGAGATGGAGCATTCACTATATTGAAAATATTGCATTCATATTTTTAGAGGCAACCTATTTTTAGTTTATTAGTGTTCTTTAGACTATTGGTATCTATGCCATTTATATCTTTGACTTTCAAATGTTTTCCTTTGTTTGCTATTTTATTCAAGTAGTGTTATTAGGGGCACTTGTGCAGATTATTATCTTCTTGATTCTGATCATCATATATTTCAGAGGAGGTTCTTCATTTCAACACTATATTAATCATCATTTGATAGTTCTCTAAAGCTTCTTCGTGCTTCAATGATGTTCATCATGTTCCTATTCTTTTTTGGATATTGTTTTGGAAGCTTTTTAGTCCTTCATTTTCCTTTCTCTCTTTTATAGAGGAGTTTTTCCCATTAGGTTTTCTCCTTTTTTCTCCAATTGTGAGAGGTTAGATTGTTTGTACATGAGTACCTCATCAGGCCTTGTTTGTTGGGACCCATCATGCATTCTTTTCTTTTTATGCATTGAATTTTTAGTTTTTTAAGCTAATCCCTAAGTTCATCTTAAGTGGGTGTGTTATAGTAATCATGCATTAGCTAATAATTAATTAATCTTTAATTGATTATTAGTCTAATTCATTTCATGTACTTAAGCTAAACTTAGAAGTTCTTTTTCCTGTTACCTAGAGTGAGATTTATTAGATCATTTTGTCTCATCACACAGGATGATGAAACTTGTCATGATCTAATCCATTTATCATTTAGGATTGCTCCTATAAAGTAATCACCCTCAAATTGTATTATCAAGATCTCCATGAAGACTCTTGAGGTTCATTTTGTAGGTTTTTCTTGTTGAAGATATAACAAATCATTATTTGCAACTCTATTGTGTAGAAGGTGTTTTTGTTTGATTTTTGATCTTGCATATTGTGTTTATTCACAATTATAACAATAGTGTTGGCTTCTTTTTTTTAAATATTTTGGGTAGTCAATGTTGACTTGCCTAGTATCAAAATATCAAAATTTTCTAAGTATTGGTTAAATAGATTTCCCTTATCTACAAGTTGGAAAAGTAAAAGGGGTATGTTGACATATGAAAATACATAGATCTAAAAGTCTTCATGAATATAAAAAAACACCCTAGGACCTAGAATAATCAAAACTAAGCAATATATTCAAAACCCAAAATAAAGTTCTTGCACAAATAGTAAAAAATATAAACTTACTTTGAAATCAAACATTGCAATATGGACAAGTTTGTGAAAAGAAATAAATTTAAAAAATGAAGAATTTAACTTGAAGATGTAGTGATGGTAGCGATGAGGGCAGGAGACGATGGTTTCAAATTTGTAGATGATGCATATGCATGTAGTGACGACAATGGGGACCTGAATGGTGGATGGTCTGTTTCCATCCTTCATCTTCTTGTTTGGGTCGGCCTTGGAGGTGGATCCTTTGTGAAAGCTTTAAAAGATGATGTGGAAGTGTTTGAAGACGTTTTGGTGGCTGGAGATGGGTGTTGGATTGCAAAACCCTTTGTGTCTGAGGGTCTTGTGCAGGTGCCCTTCATGCTTTTTTTTTGGTTTCCTTCCCAACTGTGGGTGTGCATTGGTTTCTCTAAGGAAGACCGGATGAAGAATGAGCTTATTTATACTCCTACTTGGCATAGTAGGATGGCTTGGGGGATCCTTGTGTTTTCCTGCTCTGCTTCTTAATTCTTCTTGTTCATCCTTCACTTCTGTCTATTATTTGTTTGGTGGATCTCCTTTGGGGTTTTTATTCTTTGTTTGTTTTGGGTTCTTCTTGTCCCCTCTCTATGGATTGGTGGTGTCTCCTTCTAG
>VDFB02046965.1:197680-304961 GCA_007258455.2 Sequoia sempervirens | reverse complement strand
TCTCTCTCTCTCTCCCTCCACCTTTTGGAGATCTTTAAAACGTAGCTTGCTGCTCATTTGTAGGGGTTCTTCTTAGTTCTCTAGCAAACATGCAATTTTTGCATTTCTGCAATTGTAATTGTATTCAAGCCTTGGATTTAACAGAAATTTCTCTCATTACCTCATCTCTCTCGCATTGACATGTTGATTTGTTGTATTCATGTGTGAATGAGTACCTCTTTCTTTTACATATTTATGTTGTGTAAAGTTTGGTTGCAAGAGCTAATTGTGGATTTCTTCCCTAGCTTTTACATTCAAATCTATTGTAGGATTCTATGTGTAAGAATTTTGCAATCTCTATTGTTTCTCTGTGCTAAGGTGAGCAAGGAAGAAACCACTCTAAACATTGGTGCATCACCCCTTTCCATTTAATAATTCATTATTCCCCTTTTCATTGGTAATCAATATAATAAGATTAAGTTTAGGTTTAATCAAGTGTTTCAGTTGGATTAACACTTTGTACCTAGTTTAGAGAGGGAACCTGCCCTTAATAAGGAGGTTTGGATTCATTCAACAAGGTCCCACACACCTTTAATCCATTCCCATTTTTTCATTGAACATTTGAATTCATTCATTCAACATAGGGTTCAATTCAGATTGACAATAAGTACTCCTTGTGGAACCACTTGGTAAAATTATCCCGAAAATCGTGCCTTTTAATCACCACAGTGATGCTTCTCCTTCTAGCTAGTAAATAAAAATTATGGATTTAATATTACCATTCAACTTCGACAACCCAAAACACTTATACATCCCAATCAACCATGCTTGAGCCACATCTCCAACCCCTATCCCATCAAACTTAGCAGCTTACATTTTCTTCAATTATCAAATAAATGGGTCCTTTCTCACTCTACATTGTTTCCCTTCAAGAGAGGGACTAGAGGTCGGAATTATAGAGTTGATTTCATAATCCTAATATTTAGGCTAGTCAATCTCTCTAACAAGCTCCTTAGTTCTTATGCCTACATTACGATTGGTCCTTTTCTCTTTTTGGGCCTCATCAATTACTTGATTCAATGCTCTTGTGATGCTATTTTTGCACGAAGGGCATTCATCTCAACTCGCAACTCCTCTAGTATGGTATAAGGTGGGGATGAGGAACCCCTACTTGCACATAGAATTTTAGTGAGGTTGGGGATCAATTCCTTCCTTAAAGTCCTCATAATGTTAAGTTGATTCTACAAGGTGAAAGAGATTATTATTTTAATTTACTTTTGAGGCTAGAATGTGTAGAAAAATTCATATGAGAAACTTACCACTCAAAACATTTAGAAAAACCATCTCTAATGAAATCCTTAGTACCATCATGACATAGTATAGATATTTTAATAATTTTCCCATTAATAGTTACTAGCTTTACATAAACATGATGATAATTATTTAATACTAGATCATCATCACACACAAATTTCTAATTACGTGATAGGAGTTTCCTCTCTTCCACATTATTCGCCTTTCAAGGTTCACATAGTCACAAACATATTAGTGTGTGTAGTGTACGAAAAAGTATCCCTTTTTCACACTTAATTTGGGAATTTAATTAATATTAAATTGAGCCTAATGTTGCCTTGATTTAGTGTTGTAATGTGTTTTACACATTCACATTAAATTTAGGGCCCTTTTAAACTAAATGGACCTAATTGTGCCTTATTTAGGGTGTGAACTGTATCTTTACACTTTCACACTAATCTAAGGCTTTATTAATTAATTAGGCTTGTTTATGCTTTAATTGGTTCTATTTTGCATCCACAAGCCTTACTAAATGCATTTTCCAAAGGATAATCTCGACATTTAACAAATGAAAAATCATAATTCAATGTTTTGGGTCATGTGTTCTAGATCTAGTGATCTGGGACTCATACGCCACCTTGGGTGTATGAGTCCCACCTAGGTCTTGGGACTTGATTTCAAATTTCACATTAAACAAGACCTTTCTTGGAGTTTGTGTCATGGTTTTGAGCCACTGGGACTCATATGCCACCTTGGGTGTATGAGTCCCACTCTAATCAGGACCCATTTTGAACTCAATTCTTAGCAGGATTTTATTCTCCTAGATCTGATGTCGACTTGTAGTGTTGTAATTTCGGGAAATTTGGCATAAGTATAAATACAAGGTTATTTTACATAGTTTCATCCTAGAATTTCATAAGCAATCAAGAGTACTTTCACAAGAGCATTTCTAAGGCATTCAAGGGAAGATTTGTAGAAGATTATTGTAGCAATTCAAGATCCATCATCATGTCAAAGGCTTGATGCATTGTGCATGTGGTTTTGAGCTAATGTGGTGATGTATTGTTGGTATGTGGTGAATGATCATGCTATATTGTACACTCTTCTTATATCCTCGTTGGGGTCTAGGGCTGTGTTGGGCCCCGGGTAGGGGTTCGATGGCGGCAACACCTGACGAAAATTTTTCTCCTACTTTTTCGCGTCATCACCGAAAAAGGAAAAAATTGACTTTGTAGAACCCTAATTCTAGAAGCTTCTAAAAACCTTGTTTTAAGCGGTTGGGATGGGGGAGTTGTAGTAAGGTGATTATTCATGAGATTTTAATAAGTTTTGCACTGGATAATAAAATCATTGGATGGTTGCGGTTTTGTGGATGTAGCCCATATTGGGTGAACCACGTTAAATTCTCTGCGTTGTCTTGTTGTTGATATAATTTTGTGTGTGTTTTATTTCTCTATTTTATCGATCAAATTTGCATTTAACTGTTAGATATTTGTCTTATAAACCTAACAAGTGGTATCAGAGCAAGGTTGTGTTCAATTATCCTTTGCAGGAAGGTCTCATGGTTGAGTGGGAGTCTCACGGTTGAGTGGGAGAAATGGCAGATGAGGGTAAGTTGAAGGTTGAGAAGTTCAATGGGTAGAACTATCAGTTATGGAAGATGCAAATGGAGGACTACCTCTATCAAAAGGATTTATGGCAGTCATTGGAAGGGAAAATAAATAAACCCTCAAAAATGTCTAATGAGGACTGGGATATTTTGGGCAAAAAGGCACTTGGTAGTATTCATTTATGCCTAGTACAATTGGTGGCATTCAATATTACAACAACAAATACAACTCAAGAGTTGATGCAAACCCTGGTGAAGTTATATGAAAAGCCTTCCGCTTCAAATAAGGTATTTCTTATGAAGCGTTTATTTAATATGAAAATTGTAGAAGGTGGATCAATTGCTGATCATTTAAATGAGTTTAATATGGTTACTAGTCAATTAAATTCTGTAAATGTAAACTTTGATGAAGAGGTTAGGGCTCTTTTGATTTTGTGTTCTTTGCCTGAAAGCTGAAATAGATTGGTAATGGTTGTTAGCAATTCTATTTCTGGTTCAAATACATTGAAATTTGATGATATTGTTGGTGTTATTTTGAGCGAGGAAATTCATGGGAAAAGCTTAGGTTGAACATCCACATCAGGTAGTGTTTTGAATGCAGAAAGCAGGGGCAAAAAAAAAAGGAGAGAGAGGAAACAATTTTGGAAGTTGTGGGAAATCATGAGGAAAATCAAAGGACAAAAAAGGCACACCAATCTAGAGAAAAGAAGGATTGTTGGTAACAAGAAGAAGCTTAGGTCATTTAAAGCAGACATGGTCTCAAAAAATAAAGTAGGAGACAAAAAGGAAGTAAAGAGGAAAATATGGTAAAGTAAATAAAATCCTACGGAGATACTTTGATTCTTTCCCTGATAATGCCGATGGTTCTGGCAGATTCAAGGACTTCATTTCATGCTATGCCCCATAGAAATTATTTTCTCGATTATGTCCAAGGGGGTTTTGGGCTAGTTTATTTGGGAGATAATTAGCCCTGCCAGATTCTTGGAAAGGGAAGAATCAAAATTAAGTTGCAGAATGGGAATCATTGGCTACTAAGCATGAGGTAAGTGTGTTCCAACGCTAAGAAAAATTTAGTTTCAAATAGTGGCACCAGATGATGAAGGTTGTGGTTACATTTAGTGACAAAAATTGAAGGTTACAAAATGTTCCCTTAGTGATAGAAAAGGTGTGAAAGTAGGCACCTTATATCTTTGTCTAGGTAATAGTTTTCCTTCTACTCTTAGGCCATTGCAAATAAAAAATCAATGTTCAAAGAATAGTTGTTGTACCAACAAGAAAGCCGATAGTTGCTAGGATTCCCCGGAATCAAGACTATGGCATAATAGACTTGGGCATGGCGGAGTGCAAAGCAAGGTATGAGTCCTTCATTCAAAGAATGTTTTTACCAAGTTAAAATGGCCATATGATTTCTTTTGAAAAATTGTGTGTATGGAAAAAAAAAGAGAGTTAGTTTTCTCAAGGATGGGAAGCAAAAAAAAGATGAGAAATTGGAGCTTGTGCATATGGATGTATGGGGACTAGCTCAGGTATCTTCTCTCGGTGGCTCTCTGTATTATGTTACATTCATTGATGATGCAACTAGGAAGGTATGGATTTATTTCCTTAGGCAGAAATCTGATGTATTTGAAACTTTTAAAAAATGGAGAAGCTCGGTTGAGAATGAGATGGGTAAAAAGATAAAACGTCTCAGATCTGATAATGGTGGTGAGTATTGCAGTAAAGAGTTTGAAGATTATTGTTCCTCTAATGGTATTCGTAGGGCATAGAATGAAATGCAAGAACTCCACAGGAAAGTGGAGTGGTTGAGTGCATGAATAGAACAATAATGGAGTGCACAAACTATGAGATTTCATGTTGGGCTACCTTTAAACATGTGAGAAGAGGCTGTAAAAACTATTGTTTATTTAATTAATAGAGGTCCCTCTAATCCTTTGGGTTGTGGTATTTCAGAGGAAGCATGGACAAGTAAGAAGGTGAGTTATTCTTTTCTCAAGACCTTCGGTTGTGAAGCATTTGCACATGTAGATTCTGAAAATAGAACCAACCTTGATGCAAAATCAAAGAAATGTATTTTTTTGGATATGGAATTAATGAATTTGGTTATAGGCATTGGGATTTTGAAAATCAAAAAATTGTGAGAAGCAAGGATGTCATATTCAATGAGAAAGTGTTGTACAAAGATCAGTTGCAACAACATGAGAAGAAATAAAATGATTATATAGTGTTGGATGATACACCAAACAATAATGTTCCAAGACCTCATGTTCAAGAACAATAAAGGCAACAACAAATACCACAAACTCCAAAGGACGTTAGATGATCTTCTATGATAAGTGGTCTCCAAAAAATATTTTCCTTTGTATTCTATTTAATTAACTGATGTTGGTGAATCAAAATTTTATGATGAAGCTATGCATGTGGATACTAAGTTTCAGTGGGAGATGGAATGGAAGAAGAAATGGACTCCTTGCTGAAAATTTAGACTTGGGAATTATGCAAGTTGCCTGCAATTAAAAAGGATTTACCAAACAAATGGGTTTATAGGTTGAAAGAGGAGGGTGGAGGTAAGAAAAGATTTAAAGCTAGGTTAGTTGTAAAGGGATTTGCATAGAAAAAGGGTATTGATTTTGATGAAATTTTTTCTCTGGTTGTTAAAATGACTTCTATACGCATTGTTTTAAGTATTGTGGCTACTGAAGATTTGCATTTGGAACAGCTAGATGTTGAAAACAACCTTTCTCCATGGTGATTTGGAAGAGGAAAGAAATATATATGAAACAACCACAAGGATTTGAGGTCAAAGCAAGGGAGAGAAACTTTGGTGTACATATTGAAGAAGAGCTTATATGGCTTGAAACAAGCACCTTGGCAATGGTATTTGAAATTTGATAGTTTTATGGTTGATCAAGGCTACAACAGGTGTAATTCTAACCATTGTGTTTATTTTTAAGAGGTTGGATAATGATAGCTACATTATTTTATGTTTATATGTTGATGACATGCTTGTAGTAGGGTCTAACATGGATCCCATAAAGGAGTTTAAAAAATAGTTAGAAAATTCATTTGTTATGAAGGATTTGGGGGCAACAAAGCAAATCCTTGGCACGAAGATTACAAGAGATAGGAAAATAGATTTTTTTTTTTATCTCAGGCTGATTATGTTGAGAAGGTATTACAAATATTTCATATGGAAAATGTAAAAGCTATCATCACACCTTTGCCCAGTCATGTTAAGTTGACTAAGGATATGTGGCCGTCCAAAGACATAAAGAGGAGGAAGAAAAAATGTGTTCAAGGTACCATATGCTCAATTGTAGGTAGCTTCATCGTATGCCATGGTATGCACACAAGACCAAATATTGCACATGTCGTAGGAGTTGTTAGCAGGTATTTGAGTCATCCCGGAGTTGAGCATTGGAATGCGGTAAAATGGATTCTCAGGTACTTGAGAGGTACATCTAATAAATGTTTATGTTTTGGGGGCTCTAATATTGATTTAAAAGGCTATGTTGACTCAGATTTGGCAAGGGATATAGATACCAGGCAGAGTACCATAGGTTATGTATTTACAGCTGGTGGGATAGTAGTGAGTTGGATTTCTCGATTGCAAAAGGTGGTTGCTTTATCCACCATGGAGGCAAAGTATGTTGCTGCAATAGAGGCGGCAAAGGAGATGATATGGCTGCAACTTTTCATGGAAGAGTTGGGAAAATAGCAGGTTTAAAATTACTTGTTTATTGACAACCAGAGTGCTATAGATCTTGCAAAGAATTCTTCCTTGCACTCTAAAACCAAACACATACAGTTGATATATCATTTCATTTAGTTAGTGTTGGAGGATGGATAGGTAAACTGGAAAAGATACATATAGATGCCAATCCAGCAGAAATGTTTACAAAGGAAGTACCAAGGGAGAAGTTGAGCTCCTCTTCAGCTTTGGTTGGCCTTCAAGGTTGAATTCAAGTATAACAGAGCAATAAGGTCCATGGTGCTTATTTCCAGTAGGAGTTGTAAGTGTAGCAATGTTGTCCAGGATCAGTCTCCAAGTGGGAGATTGTTGGTATGTGGCGACTGATCATGTTATATTGTACACTCTTCCTATATCCTCACTGGGTTTTGGGGCCATACCAAGCCCCGAGCGAGGGTTCGAGGGTGGCAGAACCTGAGGAAATTTTTTCTCCTACTTTTTTGTGTCATCATCGAAAAAGAAAAGAACTGACTTTGTAGAACCCTAATTCTGGAAGCTTCTAAACAGCTTGTTATAAGCGGCTGGGAGGGGGGGTTGTAGTAAGGCAATTATTCGCAATATTGTAATAAGTTTTACACTGGATAATAAAATCATTGGACTTCTATAGTTTTGTGGATGTATCCCATATTGGGTGAACCACGTTAAATTCTTTGTGTTGTCTTGTTGTTGATATAATTTTCTATGTGTTTTATTTCTCTGTTTTATCGATCAAATATGCATTTAATTGCTAGATATTTTCCTTCTAACCCTAACATGTATTGTTCAATATAAATTCAAGTACTCTAAGGCATTATCTTTCATCATGAATCATGATCAAGACCTACCTCCATTGAGACCACTTCATGCTTGTTTGCTGATTTGCAAGGTTTCAAACAAGGTTCTATTGTTTCATCTTATGTTTCATGTTTCATTTCATTCATGCTTCATTTCTCATTAAGGTTTGATTACCAAAATAGGTTTTGACCAAGGAAAACCCCAATTCTCTAACAAAACAACATTTTTTCCTCTCTTTGATGTGTGATTTACAGATTTAGGTTGAAGATTCATTGAAGAGCAAGATTGGAGAAAGTTGCCAAAGATAGGAACTAGAAACTTCTTGGTCGTGTATAACCAAAAATCCTAAAAAATAGTCCCCAAAATCCCTCCAAAATGACTCCAAAGTGAAGAAAAGGTCAAACCTTGACCTTACCCATCATAAAAGCATGAGAAATTGCCCCTATATGCTCTCATTCCCTCCAAAAACAAATTTAAAAGCACTCCTACATCCTCTCCATATGTCGGTCAACCTCCTCCAACTTCCCTATATGCTTGGTACTTGCCAATTAATCCAAAAACTACCCCCTTTGACCATATCTTGAAAACCAATGCCTCTCTACTCTACATTTACATAACACTAATAAAGTAATTTATAACTACATCACTTAAATTAATGTTTTGCAAATTCAAGGACATTTTCAAATTGCAAAAAATAAGGGAATGACTCGGCCATGCCTTGGGAGACAATGCAATATTTACAAGTTATAGAGTTGACACCATATTTAATTTGCATTAATGCAAGGGTATTAAATTTTATTGCAATTTTTTTAAAAAAAAAGGAAAAAATGCCTTTATAAGGTCAATTAACTTAGGTTAAAAGAAACCCTATGACAAAATCCATGGCATACTTTGCATTTTTCATTTCACTTTCATTTTGCAAGCTTTGGACATTTCGAGCCACCAAGGGTTTTGATTTTGGAGCAAATCTGGAGATCTTCCTGCACCAAGATTGAATAGGTAAGCTACTCATTTGCATGAAATCAATGAAGCTTCTCCTTTTTGTACATAGAAATGGTGTTTTTGTTCTCGAAGATGGTAGAAAATGGTGAAAATCTCACTTATGTAGCTTATTTTGTTCTTTTCATGAATAATGACATAATTTTGTATTTCTCTTAGCTTTTTCATAGATAAAAATGTCATTTCTTTCACATTCTGTGTGTTTTGAAGAGATTTAGTAGGTTCTCTTTCCTCCTCTACAATTAGGGTTTAGGAGATGAGTCCTTCATTCTATGTTTTTCTTTTGCAAGCTCTTCTAAAGCTTTTTGTTTTGAGAGACTATACAATGCCTATAGTGTTTTCAAAAACCCAACCCACTTCATGGCCCTTGGATAATTTGGCAGTATTCTCATGTTGATATCAAAAAACATAATATTGTAATTGCCATATTGATCATGATTGTCTTCATAACTGTGGCTTTTAAATACATGGATTATCATAGAAAACATTTCAAGAATATGCAAGGTTTCTAAAATATTCCCAAACCTTTCTTTAATTTGTACTCTCCTTGTTAAATCATTCAAAAAAAGGTGAATGCATGGTATCTTATAAATGTTTCTCTTCAAATAAATCTTTGCTTTTTATATACCTTGTTAAACTCGGACTATGCCAAGTGTAGCTCCTCCACTGCCTTTTTTTGTATTGTAGAAGCATCTAATTGAAGAGAACTTCCTTTTATATATTCATGGCTTGCTGATTGTGCTTTCCATGGTGACACAAAGACCATTATGTATTTCCTTTGGGTAGTAGTGCTATCATCAAGTAGATCTTTGCATGACTATCACAGAAACAATGTCCTCTCTTCTAGGTGAAGCACAATCCATTATTGCATCATTATTCTTATGATTGTGATATGGTCTTTTCTTGTGCATAGACATTTTCTCTGTAATCAATGACTCCTCCTTGTCTTTGGAAAGAAAACACACAAAATGAAGCACCATTGTCTTTTGTGCATTGAAATGGAACTCCAACCAAATCTATCGTCATTTGATTCATCACTACCCCACTGATACTGTTGGTAGTTAAAGTAATTGTTCTTTGTGATTACAACTATACAGTTCTCTCTTCATAATATTGACATCATTTAATACTATCATCCTTTTGATTGGATTACCTAGTGTATCATGATCTTGACTATCCTCTTCTCTCATAGGTTTTCATTCATGCTCAATGCATTCTCCTCCACATTTGTAGATGAATACCAAGTCTTGTCAAATGCATTATTGCTCTCTATCAGTGCATACCAGACTATTCTTATTCATGAAAACCATCATGGAATCCTTGAAGGCCACTTTTTGAACCATGACTATGTTGATAATGGAGTGTCTTTATTGATAAGGGAAAGCATTCACTACAAAGGATATTTCCCCTTATTAACATAATCGTGATCATGTAATGTTTGTCTTCAAGGGTTTCATTGATAATTCTACTTGTGATTATCTCTCTCAAATGAAACAAGAGGGAAGCATGTTGGGATCAACCCTTGTGGGAGCCCATTTTACTCCATATGCTATTATTTCAAAATGAAATAATCCAACAATGAAAATTTCACCTATACCTGCACAGTGAACAAACATGTTAGAAAAAAAAATGAAGCTCAGAAGCTTCCAATGATGCTTCATGATGATTGATGATACTCTACTTTTCTTGATATTTAAAATATTGCAAAACTATTTTAATGCTTTATGAGAATAAACTATATTTTTGTTGATGTAGCATATGCAGAGAATAAGGGTCCTAAGCTCTAAAACAACTTCTCTCATCTCTTGTAGGAATTTCAAGCAGCAATAGGTCAACTTTTGGAGCAATCAAGCAGGAGGGACTAGAGCAAGGATGCAACAATTCAACTTGGGGTTCATCATTTAGGAAATGACGGATCCCTCCTCTTTTCATATGCTCTTTCTTTCCTATTTCTTCAAATGTATAGTTTATTCCTTTTATTGTATTGAAATAGTTATTACCATGGCTTTTGTGGGACACCATACATTGTAATTATCAATAAAAGACAACAATTGTGCAAAATTTTTGCAATCTTACTCTTGTATACATTTGCATAATGAAATGCAATTTATTTGATAACCACTTGTGTGCATATGAATTGAACTTAAGAGAATTGAATGTGTACCTTTCATTTTTATTTGCAAAAACTATCTCAACTCTACCTGATTGAGCTAGAAGATAAATTAGGTAACATTTTTGGTGACATCTGATATATGTTTTCCTGCTAAATATCTTGACCAATTACCTGAACTTATCCATTGGGCACATGAGTCAAATAGGAACTTGACAAGACTTAAGAAACAGTCTTTCATACTGTTGTAACTCATCCAAAATAGTGTATACCACCTTCAAATCTTATTTATCCTACCTAAAGACTCAGAACAAACTGACTAACCGTGCAAAACAACACTTAGAGGAAATGAAACTGCATTTAAACCCTACTCTACACTTACCGAGAAAGACACTAAATCAAATGAAACTATTCACTGGTTGGGTGAAGTAGTTTCCTTTTCTATAGAATATACAATGCTTTACATGATTTTGGACAGCTACATGAAAATGAACAATGAACAAAAGGCCAAGAAATAGCTGCACCATATCTTGAAAAACATATACAAGCTCACTAACGTCTTCATATGGAATATAAACACTATTTCCTTGAGGTGGAAAAGTGACTTGAATGTACTCTTCTTCAACTACACCTTCATGCTTGGGTGCAAGCATCATAGGAATCTTCTTGTTGCCCTCCACTCTAGCAATATATTTAATTGGACATCATGTTGACAAGACAAATTTGGAACCTCTCTTGTTGGTTTCACTCTTATCAATTGTCTCCTCAACTACAACTATTTCTTGCTTTGGTTGAATCATGCCTTCAACCTCATGATCCTCCACAACCAAGCTTTCCTCACTTATTTTCTCATGGATCAATATTCTAGCAATATCACTTTCATGCTCTAGCTTATCACAACTTATCAATTTTGTTAGCTCACATACATTTTCTCCCTCAATACTAATAGTTAAAGGAAGTTCAAGAAACAAATTAGTCAAATCTTGAGTTTCAACACCCTCTTTTTCCTCTTCAACCTGTTGTCCCACATTTTCTCCTTCAAAATATGACTGTTTGACATCTAAATTTGAAATAAAAGTTTCAAGATCATCCCAAAACAATCTTCTTCAATCTCATTTTCATTTTGTTGTGGGAGTGGGTTGTTTATTACCTTGTTGTAGCTCTCAGCCAGTTGTGTGAGTTCCACAAAAAACTTACTTTCACACTCTTCAACTTGATCCAAGCCCCCATTGTCAGATTGCTTAACTTCAATCAACAAATCCTCGTATCATTGAGCATCATCTTGCTATTTTGAAACTATTGTTAGTGAAAAAAAAATCACACCTTCATCACTTTCAACAAAAGAAGGTAGATTATTAGCAAAAACATTAAAATATTCCTCTTGAAAGGTCTTCTCTTGTTCAATCTTTTTTTGCTCTAATTTGCAATGCTCTAGAGCTAAATGTAATGGATTTATATTTCTAACGCTCTCCATGATGAGTGAGCTATCCTAATCAATGGGATACTATGTAACTACACTAGGTTGTACTTGATTACTTTCCTCAACTTGCAAAGGATGAAGGCTTGTGAAACTTGTAATTTTAATTGGCCTATATTCTACACCTTTTCCTCTTCCTTTTGTTTAATGAATTCCCATGAAGAAGACCACACAATAGGCGGCCCTCCTTTGTAGAGACGAATAATATTTGGACAAGATGGTTAGGTTGTTTTATCTGCTCTTCTTTTGCCTTCTAGATTCTAGAGCATGGTTCCATTTGTATGGTTGGAGGAACCTCACAGGGTAGAGCATATGGCCCTTTCCAACTTGTAATCTTAAGGGTAGAAGGTTGCCTAAAACTTGGAATTTCAAATATTGGAGAAGGCTCATTGGAAGGCTCAGCTTGACTTATAGGATGGATTTGAATGAAATTAGGAAGAGGAGAAAGGTTTTGGACCTTAGGCTCTTGAACTTGAGTTGTCAATTTCCTTATTTGCTCCTCCTTGGCAACAATCTACCTATGCAAACATTCTTCTTTATATGTTCTTTCCCTTTCCACCTTTTGCTGATTACAAAAATCTTGATAGGATTGCTCCTTTTTTTGCATGTTATACTCATTTTCTCTATCTATCTCTAACATTTCCCTTTAAAAATATAGCAATATCTCCTTGATGCTACCTAAATCAGTATCCATTTTGTTATAAATTTGAGACTAACTAGAGAGGCTACAAGGTTGGTTCAAAGTAGGATTAGTTTCAAAGGGTTTGGTATGGGTATAAACATGCTACAAGGAAGGTTGAGCAAGAGTGTTATGACTGTAATGAGGAAAAATGGTGTTTGGAGGCCAAAAGCCTAAAATTTCATGATATGGAGGGTAATGATAGTGATGGTGATGATTAGACATTACAAGGATAAAAAATAAAGTATAAGCAAGTCTAGATAGCAAACTTGGAATGATAATAGACAACAAGGTCTTGAAACACTAGAAAGTGGATCAAAACACCAATTAGAGTCACCAAGTGTTGAGAAAGTTCTTCAAATGATAAAAACTAAAGAGTAGGACCAACCTCATTTAGTTGTAGGTATTTGGACTACTGAAACTAGATGATATATGATTGGAGTCACCATGGTGTTGTTCGTACTACCTCCAAAGGTTGATAATACTAAGAAAAACACCAATTTTCTTAAAACTATAATGCAAAGTTCATCACACTTGTCCCATCGGGCGTGCCAAAAACTATTGTCTCTTAATAGTGCACCCTTGCTGAGTAAACTCGGCCTATTGGTGAAACATTGGAACTTTTCTAGGTTGTGGGTTACCTAAAGCAGAAAAGAACCTCCAGAGAAAGTTGGCTCTTATGGTACTCACCTAAACTACTTCTTGTTGGGAAAAGGGTAAGAAAGATACATGAAAATGAACCTACCTCCTAAAGTAAAGTGATGCACAAAACAATTGTAACATGTACTACTGCATAACATACACAATGATTTCAATAAATTGGTTGGTTTCAAGACACAACTCACACCTATTTCATGTTCATGTATCAATACTTCATAGGAAGGATTTGGCATTTGCAATATTAGAAGGAAAAATGAAGACTTCCTCACAACTAAATATTGCTTGGCACCATGACACAACCTACAACCTGCATAAAACAAACATTTTTTGTATAGGGGTGTTAAAATGAGACATACATTCAAGGATTTGTATGTAAATCACAAAAACATACATCAATCATTTAGCCACACACAATAGACAATATTGAGAAGGTCAAAAATGTTTTCTTTATTGATCAAAGGTACTTAGACTGTTGTAAATATGTCTGTAAATGAGTTACAAAAAAAAAACTCTTTTTTTGCAAAGGACCTCCAAAAGTCACAAAGTAGACAAAAGATAATAATCATAACTCATTTCAAAAATGAACTTTGAAGTTACTTATGTTTTTCAAACAAATACTAGTACATGAACAACAATATATGACTAAATAAACTACTAAAAATTGCATATAAATGACTAATTTTATTCACGTGACTATTAGTGGTTTATTTGTAGTCATTTATAACACCACCAAATTTATGACTAAACTATTTTAGTCATTTATTTAGTCATTGATTTGGTCATTGGTTTAGTCATTGCTTTAGTCATTAATTTATTCATTTATTTAGTAATTAATTTAGTCATTACTTTAGTCATTACTTTAGTCATAGATTTAGTCATATATTTAGTTATTAATTTAGTCATTACTTTAGTCATTTTTATTTACTGGTTTCCATTAATAAAAAAGATTACTTATCAACTATCTAAAATATTTGCACAATAAAACAACAATGAGAATGTAAAAATAACTTATTTTATTAATCAAAAAGATATTGCATTCAGTTGTGTAAGCTTGAAAATGGAGTTACAATTTGTTGTCCCAACATGAAAGAACTTGAAAAGATTACAATACATTGCTGAGAGAGAAAAGAACTAGTTGAAATTTGCTCCAAAACCTTGCCTTTATGTTGTTCAACAGCTTAGAAAAGAATAGGAACATGACTATTATTTTATATCATAACCTACAGTCCTTACCCTTATAATGCTTGTTGATCCTCTAACTATCATTTGTGCATGACTGTTCTTTTATATCATAACCTACAGTCCCTTACCCTTGTAATGCATAAGTACATGATACATATTTGCAAAGGAACTTTCATTCTATGATTGTGATAAAGCTCCAATCATCTACAGGCTTCCCTCATTCAAACTGAGCATGCACAAAGATATTTAAACTCTCTTGCCTATTGTAGCTCTTTATGGAAACTCTACCACCACCTCCACCAGCCCATCCCTTACCTCCAAAAGCACTTATCATACCCATTCCCTTCCCACACAAGGCAAAAAAGAGTCCCTCAATGCTACAATCAATAAAACCAATCTAAATGTAAGCAAAGAAAGAGCATCCATGGTTAGTGTAAACAATAACCTTAAATTTGAAATAATTCAATGGGTCTATACTAAAGTACCAAAGCATTAAGGATATTTTAGATTTTCTACCATGTTCATATCTTAGAAAGATTAATGACTTACGTCAAGATAATGACTTCCATGGGTCATTATCAGTTAAAATTGCTTGCAATTGTTAAATATCTATCATGAACATAACATCTTAAAAGTATATTTCCTTGTTATTAAAACAAAAGTGATCAAGGTATCAACTCTAATAAAGAAACTACCATCAATCTAAGCCAACATAAATAAAGCAGAAGTGGTATTTACAACCAAACAATAACATTAGTTGTTGCTATGTAAGCAAAATATAACAAAACATGCCAAGAGATTGTAGACCAATATCAATAATTGTTTTATTCATTAGGAGTAGTGCTTGTACACAAAATATAGACTAGGAAACATCTATCAAGATTGGACTACTTTCCCAAACTACGAAAAAAATGTATAAAATGTCTGACATATGTCAAATATAACACAACCATCAACAATTACCTAAAGCCAAATCATAGCAACTACCCACAAGTCAACAAGGAATTAGCATAAAGTCAGTTTACAAAAAAAATACAAAAACTTAACAAGTTAATTTATACAAACTACATCCTCCCCCCCCATTCAAACCTGCTTTTCAATGCTAGCATCTTCAACATATGCATCTTGAATGTTTTCAGCAAGCCTATGAAGAAAGATATTTGAAACTCCTCCTATAACCACAATAAATGGACCAGTAGCTAGAGTTACAAGGGAAACTTTCCAACTGTTTATGAATCTCACAACAAGACCTCCAAAAAATGTTACCATGTTATGGACATAATTCCCCACTTGGTTCATCAATTGCATTATGTGCATCCCCAAGGAAAGTTGTGAATTGTTGAGTACACAAAGCAATGGGGACAAGCTTAGTTTGATATATCATTGGGAAATGGGGATAGGATCAATATACTAAACAATGGGATAAGCTTAGTCTGATACATAATTGCAATGGGGACAAACTCTACATGAAGGTTGTGATTGCAACAATTAGGAATTGTTGAGAAGATACTTGGAGATGAGTCTTGGTTTTATTTAAGCATTTTAAGCACTTTGGCATTTTATGGAATTTTAACCAATGTCTTTCATCTTTAAGACTTTAATGAATCCATAACCTATAACTCTTTTCAAAACCATTTTCATGATAAATGAAATAATCTATGTTTTAATATAGGATTATACCCATCAAGTTATAGACAAAGATACAATGCTAGCCATTTAGCCAAAAAGATAACCATATTGGACAAAGTCACAACATCTCTGGTCAACAATAATCCTAGATTAGACATGCTATCAAGAAAAAACATCTAATATCAAGATAAAACACCTAATATCAAAATGGGGATCTAAAGTTGATCACAAATTCTATCTCAATTGATTTAGTAGCATATATAAATAAATTGAAATTTTTGCCTTATTGTTGCATTTATACAGGTTAAAAGGCAAATGAAACAGAGTACCTTGAGAGCTCTCCCAGAAAGTAGTAGGAATTCCATGTTGCAGAGTATGAAATATGCAAACTAAAAATCCCACTTTCTGCCATGAATCTGAAAACTATCACAACAAGAAAAAGAGATTGAAATTTTATCACTGTAAAACAAAAAATATAAACAATAGCTATGATAATAGCTATCTACTCATATTTAACTATCTATAAAAAGTAAGGCCAAATGATATGAATTACTGTTATTTACTATGTTTTGAGGAAAATATACATAAATATTGCTATACAACCATCAAATTTGGTAGCTATTGCAGTTGTGTTGCTTGCATTGCTCATTGCCATGTTTTAGGGAGCTCTACAATGGTGCCTATTAGTGTATCTTTTCTATGAAGATATCCATTTATAACAACAAGGGAAAATATGTTATCAGTCAGATATCAATATCAATGCTTGGGAATAAACCTAAAGATGACTACAAATGAAAGCAAAAAAATAAAGAATAAAACAGTTGTGCAATAAAGACATTACTAATCTTCACCAATGCATTTCCCTAACAAGCGTGAACATAAATTCCATGTTTCTCCTAGACTTGAAGAAAAATAAATCAACAATAAGATGTTAAAATATTCATTTAAAAGCAAACAAAATGCATAAGCAACATAATCCATTCGGGTCATAAATATTAAAAACATGTTACCTTTTGTATATGCATTGAATATGCATATTTGTGCTTAGAAATAGATTTTTTCATACTTAGCACCAGATAATTAAATCAGATTTTTGTTTAAACTATACTAAAAAATTTAGTATAACCCAATAAAAATAAAAAACACCAACACATAATTCTAGGGCAACTTGCTAAAGTTTCCAGTAAGCAATAGATAAGTAACAAAAATATAGACAGGTCTAAAAGGTATCAAGGTAAATAATAAATGAACAATACTACTTTGAATAAAGTAATTCATATAAGTGGGTTATTTGTTATAAGCTACATCCACATATACCCTTGGATATATTATTCAATATCCCTAGAAAGAATTTTATTGTTGAAGGGAAAGTAGAGCACTTGTATAATTGTGCACTGGATCCAAGCTTGTCTTGGAGCAATGTCATTACCCTGTATAGCTAATTGAAAACTAGTTTAAAAGTGCATAATTGAATGTTGATCATCTAGGAGTAGTCTAGCATGAGTTATATTACTAATTCTAAGAATGCTCCCAACACAGTGTCTAGTAATTGGAGGAGATCACCACATTGGTGAAGTCCCTTAAAGATGTTTGTTTGAATATTATTATATTACCACAAACTAAGTGATACAAAGCCTGATTCTTATCCAATCATATAGAGGAGATCTGTATGACATAAAGCACTCATGAAGTTATGCAAGAAGATAGCAAAATTATTGAGAACCTTTACACATTCCCATGCCAAAAGTTCTAGATGGAGTATTATGGGGTTGTGGGACACAGGATGAAGGTAATCCTAATGAAGATGCTAATGCAAAGACAATGGAGGATAACTAGACTGATAATGAATCATGCTTTCCCTATTTTAGATATGAGATAAAGTTGTAATAAGGAGGCTAGAGACTAAGGCCTAGCCCCTCGGTGTCTGTTTGTTCTATGAACCTTCTTGGTGGATGTCAACCACCCATTTGTTGATCCTGTGCTTCTTGTGTAACTATGCGGTTTATTTAATTTTTTATTTTAAAAATATTATGTCAATCAAAAATAAATAAAAAATCAAAATGCAAAACAGACATTAAAAAAAATAGTTTACACCTTCATTGTTTTGAATATCCTCTTCCTGTGTTAATGAATACATATGTTCATCCCTGGTCAATATATTTCTTTTTGCAAAATATTTAGAACTGAGATCTTAAGAAAATACAATTAACATGTTTCTGTTGATATGTTGGCCTGCATAGAAAAGAGAAAAATCCCTTTCTCAGGTATGAGAAAAAACAACTAATACATTAATAATCAAAATCTCCTCTCACATATGATTTCACCTTGAAATTTAATACTTTAGATCTACAGTAATACTAATCCTGATGTAGTGCTAGGCTTTGCTAAAAATGTTATAGATTTGTTAATCCAATTGGGATGAGTCTTGTGGAATTAAAAATAATAATACAATGTTAATATATTTTTCCATATCAAAAGATGACATGTGACATAGTTACTACTGTATGCTGACATTTAATGTTGCAATAGACCACAACCACCATCATGTGGCAATGAGTCTCAAAGATACAATTCAAAATAATAACATTTTAGAAGCAATTTTAGAGCATATCAATCATAATCAATAAATAATCAAATAGACTCTTGATTCATTACAAAAAAGTAGTGAGACATTCATGCTTTATTATTCAAATATTACCATGAAGGAAATGCAGTTGATAAAGAAGAATACACACCCGATTGAAGATCTAGCATTTGAATAAGCATGAATGCTATGTAAATACACCAGCTATAGCAAATGGGTATTCCCACACAGATCTATCACCTGCCTATTTTTGAAGCAAATGCTGAAATGATCTCTGCAAAAAATGTTTGTAGAGAATTTCATGTCTTGCTTGAGGATTTCAATGAAAAATTATTCTACCTTCATTGTTACATATAATATTCAACGTAGAAGAGACACTGACAGTTAAAGCTGAAAATTGAAAACTATAAAGTGTGTAGTTAAACTTGGAATCATGAACCATTAAGTTAAAACCTGAAACCATAAACCATGCACTTAAAACTCACAACCATTTAATTGTGCAGTTAAAATAGAAGACCATAATGAGAAATACAATTTTGGATGAGAACCAAAGTTTTTAAGGCTAAACATATCAACAACAAGAGCCCTATATGCCTATGTATTCCATATCTTTATAATTTTGAGACACATCACATTAACATATGCAGGATTCAATGTTCTCAAATCACTTTGAGAGAATCCAAAACCAGAACCTCTGAGGCAAGAACAAACAAATTGAAAGTTATAGCTCTCAAGTATAAGAAAAAACATACATATTTAATGTTGCACAAAGTTCTTAGAACATGGGGATGCAGGGAAACATCCTTGGAACATTTGAAACTTTTCAGAGAACTTAATAGTGGGAAGGTTTAGAGGTAGGCAAGGGCAGAGACATGTATTAAACATTTAGAAGACAAGAATTTAATTATTTAATGATTAATCATTGTATTATCATTTATAATCATATAATTTGAACTCGAAAAATCCTAAATGCACCAAATCTTACTTCTAGCTTCACAATCTCTTTATTTGATCTAAATTGATGAAATTCAAAATTGAAGAAAATAAAAAGCAAATGAATCATCACATCACATTTGAGAATTGATAGTTATGATACTACATCAATTGAAGTGACAATTTAATTTCCTCCTACACCTGAAGCATTGACATAAGTGACAAGAATGTTTTCCAATCCACTAACCTGTCCAAATTTGTGCACTACATCTTGTCTTGGATTGCTAGAAAGCAGTTATTGCTTTAGAAATTTATTGGGCTTCATTGTTTTTTCCAGTCCTTGTGCAATTTATTATTTGTGCATGCAACATAAGGATTCCCAGTGAAGCTTGTCCTACCGCTTTAATCCTTCCCTCAATGCAACCATCTCTATTGAGCAGTTCCTCCTCTGCATTCCTCACAACATTGTCTATAAACACCCCCTCCTCAATTAGAATCTTTTATTTTCCATCACCCACTATAGCTGCAAATTAGCATGCAAACTTGCTTCTAAGAAGATTACTTTTTTTTTCCATAAGTCACACCCACCATTTTTTTAATCTAAGTGTCCACTTTGATGCAAGTTGCTATGCATCCAAATGGCCCACCAGTACTCAATTTTGAAACACTTCAAATCCAACACCAAACAAGAGTTGAAGATGATGCACTCAACAAAGATACTCAGCTCATCAACTCCTTCTAACTTAACCATTTTGCAAATACAAAGATCCCAAGTCAATTTTTGTAATTTGCAATTCTCAATCCTTGATCCTCCTTGTGATGTAGTTAGCTGCAGCTTCCCTACTCTGATATAATTAGCAATTGGAATCTCTGTACCAAGTGAAGCTTTTTCATCTGTCTCAATTATGCCCAACTCTATACTATAATGATGTCCTTGAAGAGTTGTTATTGTGCTTGCCTCAACTTGTATTCCAAGATAGTCCTTCAATGCCATAATAAGATTGGTACCATTTGTATGCAATAGCATACCGCCCAAACCCTATTCTATTGCCTCAAAATACCCTTGAGCTGCTTGTACTACCATAGCCAAAATTTCATGGATGCCCCACTATCTTGGAAAGCAACAAGCATGTTTTCCAATCCAAGATATTAATCACTGTACACTCTTTTTGCCCAACCAAGAGATGAAAAACCTTGGCAATTGTACCTATGTATCCTTTTTCAAAGAAAAAATTTGCAACCTTTGCAATTGATGCCCACTCACTAAGAAGTTGTTCAATACTTTTGGAGAAGATGAATATTTCCCAACATGTATCATTTATTTCAACATTCTTCAATCTCTAATCATTGAGAACATCCCAATGAGGCCTTTCCTTGAGACTATCTTTAAAGTATCACTCTCTTGGATTACCTTCCTCTAATTTCTAGTCATACACAGCTCTACGAGGGTTTACTATGTTCCCATAGGATAGAAAAATCCTCATAGCTTGCATTATATGCAAAAATTTAGGAGCATAACTATCTCCTTCTAGCATCTATATATCTATGGACTCTCTACTCCTATCAGCACCAACATGATAAGTAGGTTGTTGCTTACAAAAATAATTATGTTGTTCAAAATTAGCAGTAGGAGCAAGATGAAGTTGTGCCTTTATTGTACCAAGTATCCTGGAGTCCCCAAATTCTCTTGGTGTTTCTATGCATATCATTTCATCCTCATGACATTGGTTGATTGTGATCATATCAACATGAAGTGTAGCTGCTAATTGATTTTTATTAGCCCAAACAACCTTGTAGATGACTTTTAGATCACCCAGTGACTATCTCAATTAGGCCATCATTTATAACATTATCTTCAATTATGGGATTTAGCTCCAAGGAGCGACCTATGAATTGTGAGCAATGATCCTTCACAACTTTGTTAGAATGCACAACATATTCTATATGATTTCTCAAGAACTTTCTTCTATCCAAGTGATATAAAAACCCCTATCCTCTTTGTCCCTCCAAAGATCCTTTGGATCCTAAATGTAAAGACAATCTTAAACTTGAATAAAAAAATATACATCCCCTATACTACAACTTATATCCTTCACTCCATAACTTCTTTGAAATGCTTCCCATAATGACAAGAATCTTGCAAAGACATAGTAGGAAGCAACGAATTTGAAATACAGTCATTACTTTCATATCTTTGGTTGCAATCAAACTGCTCACCTCCCTTTGTTGAAATAGGAATCATTGAGATATCCTAAACACTTCCATCTTGTGGCAAAGATGGCCTTCATGTATGTATGTTGATGAGTTGATGGAAGTCCACATGTTTGTGGTATGTCAGTGTTTTTATTTTGTGTTCTATACATGGTTGATAGAAGAGCCACTTTTCACTTTATTATTGTTCATCCTTTTTCTTTACATGCTACTCTATTTTTTACTCTCAACTTCAAAAATGATTTGCATGCCCCCTCAGAAAGTGGAAGTTAATTTTAAGAGTTCAAATTGTGAAATTTGTATAGACAACTCAATCTACATGTCCCTTAATATAATTTTTATAGATAAAAGTAAGTTCTCCTGTGAACTATGCAATTTGATAATGGAAACTTCAAAAAGAGAAGATCACTTTTAACATCTCATAACGGAAAAGAAAAGAATAAACAAACCTCAATTCCAAGTTCTCTATATAAATCCTTAACTTCTGCAACACAAGATGGATCTGCTTTTCCATAATTAGCCTAAAAAAGAACATAATCACTGTTAGTCAACAAGCAACTAGTGCAAAATTACACAAATAGTCACAAATGAAAATGGACTTATCTGCATACATATAGTCTTTGAATTTGGCTCTCATTTTCCCATTCAAGAGATTGCACTACAAGCCAGGAGCATTTAAATTCTTCAATTTTCATTCCTATCTGCATGTACCAACTCCAAAAATAGAATAGTAAGTCTGTGATTAACATAGAAATTCTTAAAACTCATTTCATCACAACCAAAAATTGTTTAGATAGGTATTCTGGATTGTTGGAAATCAAATCAAGAGTCCACAAAGTGGTTAGTTGCAGCCTAAAAATAAGGTTTTGATGAGGGTTTTAGAGCATGTTTTTAAAATGAAAATTATTTCCAAGATCCTAATACTGAGCACATGTAATCGGTGAGACCGCAAAATGGTAGGTCACACTCCTGTCGAATGGTACACCAAACACACAAACATCGGCCTGTCGTTGGAACCACCACCCAAGTCCTGACGATAGGCACAAACTCCACCGATGACATCCCCATTGGACCATCGTGGGAACAGGAGACCTCATCCCGCCGATGGCTTGATAAAGCATATCAGGGAGAAAAATGATTATCAGCAGGAGTGAAGCATTAGTTCCATTGATCATCTGATAACCCTTATTGTATTATAATTTACATATATAGTTGATCATTAGGTGTGCATGGTTGACCTTCATGCCTGTGCTGGCTATATTCAGGACACCCTAAGCATTATTACTAAGATGCTAGTTAAATCTATGGTACATGTGGATCATATATGAATATAGGCTGAGTATTTCCAGCAACACTGCTTTTTTAGTTGGATCCTAAAAATGCTACAACTTATTTTCTTCTCTAAAACATTTGTACAAGGTTCAAATAGTAAAGAGATTGATGAAAGATAGAGGAATTAAAAAGATACCTGGATGTAGTTGGATTGAATACCGTAAACTAGTACATTTTTTTTGTGTAGGAGACAAATCACATCCACAAACATGGAAGAGCTATGCAAAGTAGGAGAAATTGGCTTGGCAAATGAAGGCAACAGGGTATAAAGAATCATTTATCTGCCACCATATTGAAAAGTTAGCAATTGCATTTGGTTTGTTAAACATGGCCCTTGGTACAACTATTAGAGTTGTTAAGAACCTTCAAGTATGTTCTGATTGCCACACTGCATCTAAATTCATCTCCAATATTGTTGCAAGATAAATTGTTCTGAGAGATGTGAGCCATTTCCATCATTTTAAATAGGGACAACTTTGGATGAACTAGAATAATATTATATTCGAGGGTAGAACACTATAGGCCTAACATGACTACATTGGGGGAACTCCCCTCATAGCTCCATTGATAGACCGATAAGGTGGGGGCAGTCAGTTCCATTTTTTGTAATGTGGTAAGAGTCATACAGGTAATGTGAATGGCTAGGGAACTCTTCTTGGAGGTTCTAAATGATTTGCCTATTTTTAATAAGACTGTGTTGGCAGTGCCACCTAGATCACAGTTGTTTGGTGGGATTCCAAACCCAAAGAATGAGGTGCAGTTGTGTAAATCTCATAGAGAGAAGCTACAAGCTACCATGATGATTTTTTTGAGCGAATTTATATCAAAGTCTTGCTTAGTGTGGCTTAAGACATGTGCAGATGATATTATCTCTGCAGATAGGCTTGGGGAAAATTATTTGCTTGATCTTGTGAAAAGTGGCAAGGAACTTGTAGAGAATGAGACATTGATCAGAGAAACATTGGACAATCTGGATGCATTTGAAGGGAACTTGGAGTGGCTAAAAATGGTTTTTGGTTCAAATGTTGAGTTTCCATGACAATGCATGTGTGAGATTGTTTTGAAGCACTCAAAGAGTCTATGGGATGAACTTTTTGAAAGCCTATTTGTTAGTAGGATGAAACAAATAATAACTGATGGATTTTCAGATTTGTGTGAGAGAGCTAAGGTTGGTAAATGCCTTGAAGCCATAGTTACATCTCTGGAAAGTTACAAAGATGTTGAAACCCATTTGCACAAATTAACTACTAGTGAGGGTTGGCTTGTAAAGAGAGGGGACCTAAAAAGTGTCAATTTACTTGGGTTGAGTTTTAGATTTATGATGACAAATGATGAAGATTGGTTTGGTCGCCTTAACGCTTATTTTGGAACTGAGGTTAGACAAATAAAAGATACCATAGATGAGGGGTACCCAAGAATATTCTGGAAGACCTCCTAAGTTTTCTTCATGCACATAAATCTCCTTCAAGGATAAATGATTTAGCACCTTATTTGCAAGAGCAATGCTTCCATTTTATCTCAACATTGATTGTTGAGATTGAAGAACATCTTGCACATGTTTCAAAAGCTCTCTATCAAGAAATGAAAAATGAGGAGATGCCAAAAAAAATGAACAAGGAGACACTAGAACCAATAGTTATAGTGGAAAGGGAAATTTTTTTATGAAGGCTTTTAGTAGCTCTTAGTTTTCATTCAACTTCCCTTCCACTAGTTCTTGGCTCGTCTCAGCTCTAGTTTTTCAAAAACAAAGCTTTAGATTCAGGGAAAGGATCTTCAACTTTTAGATATTCCACTACTGATTTTGATTACCCTCTTCTAGATAGTTCTGGGAGACAAATACTAATGAGATGGATCAATCTAAAGCCTGAATCATAGGATAAAAATAATAGCACCAAATTGAATAAATTGAGAGGAACTATGCACAATCTTTGTATTAGAGCTCATAGCATGTGGATATTGTGGATATCTGAAGAGCTTTCAGGAATTCTCACAAGAGATCTAAGGGAGGATGATTCTTTATCCATATTCAATACTAAATTATTAATTCAAAAAGATGGCAATGTTTGAAATTTGACACCAACTCTTAGTAAACTTACTAAATCTAAGTCCAAGTTCTTTTATTCTATATACAATTTCCTTCAATGGATGCATGTAGAGATTCATAAGACTTGATACTGAACCAAGAAACAAATATTATGATAATGATTACTAGAAAAAGAGATTTGAAGATCAAGAAATTGATAACTAACATGATAACAAAGTTAAGGTGCCAAGCAAACCTATAATTACTTTGTAATCAAATTCCATTTGCAAATTGCTCATAAAACAACTAAAATGGCTTGCTTTATGCCCCTTGCAAGTGGCAACTACGCCATATTTAATACTTAAATTCTTAATTCAAAAGGATGGCAATGTTTGAGATTTAACACTTAATATTCTCATCAGAATGACATCCATTTCAGTTTCCTTGAAAGATTTTGTTAGCATGTGATATTGAATTCAGCAACAAACACATCAACCATGATGCATACACAAAAAATGATTAAAGCTTACTTGCAAGAGCTTGGAGGTAAGCCTGAACTAAAGCCCTTGCCAAAATTCCTGAGCCCATCATAAGAAAATTTGCCAGAATTTTTGTAGCCTGTATATGCCATATGTAATTTCAGAAAATAAATGCAAATGTATATACAATATAAAAGTAAAATTTTGAACTTCTTCATACAATAATAATATTACTACAGTAGGCTCCAAACAAGAAACATCTCCTCAATAAATGATGTAAGAGACTCATGTTGGATATAAAACCAAAATAGTTTATGAAGTAATGTACAAATATTATTGTCTTACATACAATTACACACACGAACATAGAGTTGTCTACAATAATGGAGTGGGCATGAAGAAGATTATAATCCTAATGTGATCATCTCTCTAATCCTTTCCAAGTAAAATTAATTCCTTATGGGGCCTCAAATAGGAATATGAAGGATAAAAGATGCTAACAAGAAGATTTTTAGCAGTTATTCAACTATCCTAACACTAGATCTATTGTCAAAGTCATTGTGATCAAAGAGGCTCTACAGTATGATCCAAAAGCTTTTGTTAACAATATCCTAGTGAAAGAGGATAGTAATAATATTATAGACGTCCATGAACACTGGGAGATGACCAATCGAACCTAGCTATTTCTTAAGGAAATATACCATAAATTATAGCCTTTGGGTGACTTTCGTTAACTTTCTAGATGGGCAGATATTGATTACCCATATTTTATTTTATTGGGTAAAGTGTACTCATTGCAGGTAGGGGATATGCTTGTCTAAGCAGATTGTGGTTCTATTTGAATTTTTGAATCATTACCCTTGTTCACATCAAAGGCAATCTTGTATTGTGACCCCTGGGAAGATTTCAACAAGTATGTAGGATAGCTAAATTAGTTAAGTCTAGGGTTAGTTGCACCATTGCATAGCAACCTTGGCCACTTGACACACCTGCACAATCACCTCTCTTGGGGTCACATGGTATGTAATGTCTAAATAGAACGGGGTGAGGGTAACCATCTAGTTCACCCAGTCCTACTTTGCTCATAAGTTGCTTAAACTTTTTCTTTGTGATATTTAGAGAAGAAATTCTAAATTAACTACTGAATGATGCTTTTAGCTTTCTAGCTTGTCTTGTACTCTCCAATTTATACCTCTATTATTTATACCTGGCTTATGATAGATAATGTGGAGAATCAACGCTTGTTGGAAATGGAAAATGAAATTGAGGTGGTAGAGATTTATAGAATAATTAGTGACCACAATCTAAGAATAAAAAATTTCCTGGATGCAAAAGAAATAAGAGTCACATTGGGCCTAGTACGAGGACCCAAGCGAGCAAGAAAAAAACATTAAATCTGAAAAAATGATCTCACGGATTTCACTAAGCTTCAAGAAGACTTTAATGTGCAAAAAATGGAAATTGTTGAGACTTTGAAGCACCTTTAAGTGTTCAATCTACTTTTTTTGGGTGTTTATTTACCTTTTCTAGGGGTTCTCTTTACAAACATTTTGATCATGCAAAATCATAATTTTTTCAAGGACTTCAAAAATTTGAAGGTAAGGTTATTTAAGCATTACAATCTCTATTCATCTACAATACTTTGGAATTAAGCATAATTGAATTATTCTTTGTCGTTATTGAATGTTACATTCTATGGATGGATTACAATTGTATGTAATTTCAAGATCATTATTAAAATCCTATAAACATCAAAACATTTTTCATAGCTTTACATATAGAGCAAATATTTTAGAGCACTACTTGGTTTATTTAATACATTATGTTGTGATAGTCGAAAAGAAACATTCATTATGAAATGCAAAGGAAGGTTGTAAGAAGACATATCATCATCATGTATAAAAGAATGTCACTTTCACATATCACTATCCCTAGGATTTTAATTAGATGTAAAATGAAAACAACACTGAAGAGAAGTTGTTAAGCAGTTTGTTATCATTACAACAGTCATGCCTTTAAGCATCACAACCTATTGCTTTGGAGATGTTAAGGTTCGCCATAGCATTATGTGTTGTAACTTCTCAAGTTGATAGAGAATGATGCTAGAAATAAATACTAGATGTTGCGATAGAGCTTGATGGCATCTTGATTAACGTGTAGGATACTAGGCTAAGGTTTGTACCTACTTAAGAATCAATGTCAAAGGGAAAAATCCTTTCCAATCTCAGATCTAGACTAAACACAGTTTTAGAAAAGAAAGAGGTGTAAATGGTGACCAGTGGCATTCCTGTTTGAGTGCTAGAAGCACTGATTGACAGACACTATGATCAGGTTCAAAGGTGGCTTTGCAGCAACACAACAAAATTTACATGAAATCATGAGTACAAAATTTTCAATTAGAGGAAGTTACAACCCTTACAAAGATCAAACAAGATCTATTTTTTTGTGTTTGCAAGTTCCCTATTTGTCTCTAGCAATATGTTCTACAAAAAGGCCACAAGATTCTAGAAATAGATGCATGCATTTAATATCAATAAAATCTTGATTGATTACAAGTTATAAATGGTACCTATCATTGCACATTTTCCTCATAATTGTTGCCTATATATTATGTTTGTCTTTGCTATTCTTTTCCAATTAATAGCTATATATCCATTGTTTCAATACCGTCAATGAACATCTTGGTTTTTCAGCAGTAAGAAATATCTTGGGTGAAACCTATAAGAAAGGGCTTGAGGGGTATGCGTTTTCTTTCAACCAAATGCAATTGGCATGTGTAAAACCAAACTTGACAATGTTTGCCAACATCCTGCCTACTTGTGCCAAAATAGGAGCTTTGGAATAGGTTTAAACATCCATCAAAGCTGACTTGCAACTACCCTGGTAGACATGTATGCAAAATGTGGAACCATAGACAAGGCATGTCAATTGTTTAAGATAATGCCTCAAAGAGATGTCATCTCATGAAATGGAATGATTGCAGGATATGGATAAAATGGATTTGTTGAAAAGGCTTTAGAAACTTTCAGGAAAATGTAATTGGCAAGTGTAAAGGCAAATTCCAGAACCTTTGCCAAAATCCTTCTTGTCTTTGCTAAAATGGGAGAGCTTTGGAATAGGGTATAGACATCCATCAATTTTTTATGGAAGGGGAATTTTTGACAAATATGATAGTTGGAAATGCTCTTGTAGACGTGTATGCAACATATGGAAGCATAGACAAGAAACTTATGTTTTTTGACAGAATACCTCAAAGAAATGTGATCTCATGGAATGTCATGGTTGTAGGGTGCACAAAATTCATTTTTTTAAGAGCTTTTAAAACTATCAAAAAAATGCGATTGGTAGTTGTAAACTAAATTCCACAACTTTACCAGCATCCTCCCTGTCAGTGCCAAAATGGAAATGGTAACTTTGGAACAGGGTTTAGACACCAATCTAAGCATAAAAGGAGGGACACTTTTTTTAGATGTAGTTAAAACTGCCCTGGTAGACAAGTACGCAAAATGTGGAACCATCGATAAAAACCTATCTGAGAAATGCATCCCCATCCCCAAACATGGGGGAGCATATTGAAAAGGGTTTAGAAACATTTAAGAAAATCAATTGACAAGCTTCCTAATATTGAAGCATAGACAAGGCATGTGAACTATTTGACAAAATGCCTCAAAGAGATGCATCCTTGTGAACTGCAATGACTATAGGAAATGCGCAAAATAGATTTCTTGAAAAGAATTTAGAAGCATTCAAGAAAATGTAATTCGCATGTGTAGATCCATACTCGACAACCTTTGTTAGCATCCTGCTTGCATGTGCCAAAATCATAGCTTTGGAATAGGGTATGGCCATTCATTAAAGCATAATGGAAGGGGGAAATTTGTTAGATGTTATAGTTACAACCAGACATGTATGTAAAATGTGTATTGCCATGATTGTAGGATATGTAGAAAATGGATTCATTAAAAATACATGTAAAAACCATGTTACAAACATGTGAAACATATGAACTATGCTTGAAATTTTTAATTTACAAAATGAAGAGCAATAATAATAATCTAACCTAGGATGTGCTCATCAAAGGAAAAATCAACTCCAATTAAACAAGTTCATAAGCTTACAGGCAGTCTTCTTCATTGGGAACATCTTTCGAGTCTTTGGGGAATAACACAGCAAGGAGTCATGACTCTTCTCACTGAATTCTTGTTTGATGCAGGACATGGTTTTTCTGTTTGATTTGTTTTCTTGAATTTTTTCCCTCTTTCCAAACTTCAAATGTGTTTTTTGTTTAATTTGTTTTATGAACTTCTTCCCTCTTTTCTCGATTTGAAAGTGTGAAATTTCACTCTTTCAAAATATTTGATCTACAAAAGGAAAGATAATTTTTTAATTTTTTTACATTTAGTTTTAGGGGCGTCGTTGAAACCCTATGTTGTCCTCTATCAATGGGTTGCAAGACGGTGAAATATATTTATAATTTTTTTTTTTATTATATGTTCTCTAAACTAGCAATCACACCTTAGTGTGCAATGGGTACATCGAAGAAGTGGGGAAGGTCAATTAGGCAATATTTTGGTCCATTTTTTGCATACATTTGTGCAGTTCATGAAGTCAATTGGTAAAACCTTTGAATCAGGAATATAATCAGGCTCTATAGAAGATCATATGAGTCAATATAGTGTTGGAGATATTTTGGCAATATATTTGTACCTATAAAATATTATGATAATATCTCCAACCCTAGCACTCAATTTATATGAGTGTGCAAAAAAAACCATGTGTTATAAACTAATATATAATTTAGACATCCATCTCCATACGTAAATTTCAACACCCAAATCAACCTTGGTTAGCTAAGTATTGTTATCCTAACATTTTCATAACTACTCCATGATTATCTCCAAATCCCCATGCTCTTTCCGTTTTGACTACTCGCACCTTACAAGTTATCGTAGTTGTAAATTATAGAAACTATAATGACACATAGTGCCACTCCAAATAGAACACCCCAAATATGGTAAGTATAAGTAATGAAAAATATTTCAAACAACAAGATTGCAAGGTGTGTGGTACCTACCCCAAATGGCCCACTTAGGTAGGGTCCCATGAGGGGGGCTTAAGCTCTATGGATTATGATCAAATTTGAAAGAAAAAGAATAGAGGAGTAATAGTCATTTATTTAGTCATTTTTATTTGTCTGATATTAGTTATTTATTTGGTCATTTTGTTGTGATTTTACCCGATGACCAAATTATTCGCTTATAAATGACCAAATTGGTCATTTATTTGCCAAATTCTACTAGTGTTAGTCATGTGACTAAAATTTTTAGTCACATAATCATTTATTTGCCAAATTCTACTAGCACAAGAGGTTGCACAAAGATAGGAACTAGAAACTTCTTGGTCATGTATAACCAAAAAGCCTAAAAAATAGCCCCCAAACTCCCTCCAAAATGACTCCAAAGTGAAGAAAAGGTCAAACCTTGACCTTACCCATCATGAAAGCATGAGAAACTGCCCCTAGATTCTCTCATTCCCTCCAAAAACCAAGTCAAAAGCACTCCTACATCCTCTCCATATGTCGGTCAACCTCCTCCAACTTCCCTATATGCTTGGTACTTGCACATTAATCCTCAAACCACCCCCTTTGACCATATCTTGAAAACCAATTCCTCTCTACTCTGCATTTACATAACACTAATAAAGTGATTTATAACTACATCACTTAAATTAATGTTTTGCAAATTCAAGGACATTTTAAAATTGCAAAAAATAAGGGAATTACTCGATCATGCCTTGGGAGACAATGCAATATTTATAATTTATGGAGTTGAAACCATATTTAATTTGCATTTAATGCAAGGGTATTAAATTTTATTGCAATTTTTTTTTAAAAAAGGAAAAAATGCCTTTAGAAGGTCAACTAACTTAGGGAAAAAGAAACCCTATGACAAAAGCCACAACATACTTTGCATTTTTCATTTCACTTTCATTTTGTAAGCTCTAGATATTTCAAACCACCAAGGGTTTTGATTTTGGAGCAAATCTGGAGATCTTCTTGCACCAAGATTGCATAGGTAAGCTGCTCATTTGCATGAAATTGGTGAAGCTTCTCCTTTCTATGCATATAAATAATGTTTTTGTTCTCAAAGATGGCATAAAATGGTGAAAATCTTTCACTTATGTAGCTTATTTTGTTCTTTTCATGAATAATGACATAATTGTGTATTTCTCTTAGCTTTTTCATAGATAAAATGTCATTTCTTTCACATTTTGTGTGTGTTTTGGAGAGATTTAGCAGGTTCTCTTTCCTCTACAATTAGGGTTTGGGAGATGAGTCCTTCATTCTGTGTTTTTCTTCTGCAAGTTCTTCTGAAGCTTTTTGTTTTGAGAGACTATACAGTGCCTATAGGGTTTTCAAATACCTGACCCACTTCATGGCCCCTAGATAATTTGGCAATATTCTCATGTTGATATCAAAGAACATAATGTTGCAATTGGCATATTGATCATGACTGTCTTTAGAACTATGGCCTTTAAATACATGGATTATCATAGCAAGCATTTCAAGAATATGCAAGGTGTCTAAAATATTCCCAAACCTTTCTTTAATTTGTACTCTCCTTGTTAAATCATTCAACAAAAGGTGAATGCATGGTATCTTATAAATGTTTCTCTTCAAATAAAACTCTTCTTTTTATATACCTTGTTGAACTCGGACTATGCTAAGTGTAGCTCCTCCACTGTCTTTTGTTGTATTGTAGAAGCACCTAATTGAAGAGAACTTCCTTTTATACATTCATGGATTGCTGATTGTGCTTTCCATGATGACACCAAGACCATTATGTCTTTCCTTTGGGTAGTAGTGCTATCATCAAGTATATCTTTGCATGACTATCACAAAAACAATGCCATCTCTTCTAGGTGAAGCACAATCCATTATTGCATCATTTTTTTGATGATTGATATGGTATTTTCTTGTGCATAGACATTTTCTCTGTAATCAATGACTCCTCCTTGTCTTTGGAAAGAAAACCCACATAATGAAACACCATTGTCTTTTGTGCATTGAAATGGCACTCCAACCAAATCTATCATCATTTGATTCAGCACTACCCCACTGATATTGTTGGCAGTTAAAGTAACTTTTCTTTGTGATTACATCTATATAGTCCTCTCTTCATAATATTGGCATCATTTAATATTGTCATCCTTTTGATTGCATTGCCTAGTGTATCATGATCTTGACTGTCCTCTACTCTCATAGGTTGTCATTCATGCTCAATGCATTATCCTCCACATTTGTAGATGAATACCAAGTCTTGTCAAATGCATTATTGCTCTCTATCAGTGTATACCAAATTGTTCTTATTCATGAAAACCATCATGGAATCCTTCAATGCCAACTTTTGAACCATCTCTATGTTGATAGTGGAGTGTCTTTATTGATAAGGGAAAGCCTTCACTACAAAGGAGACTAACCCTTATTAACATAATCATGATCATGTAATGTTTTTCTTCAAGGGTTTCATTGATAATTCCACTTGTGATTATCTCTCTCAAATGAAATAAGAGGGTAGCATGCTAGGGTCAACCCTTGTGGGAGCCCATTTTACTCCACATGCTATGATGTCAAAATGAAATAATCCATCAATGAAAATTTCACCTATACATGCACAGTGAACAAACATGTTAGAAAAAACAATGAAGCTTAGAAGCTTCCAATGATGCTTCATGATGATTAATGATACTCCTCTACTTTTCCTGATATCTAAAATGCTGCAAAACTATTTTAATGCTTTATGAGAATAAACTATATGTTTGTTGATGTAGCATATGCAAAGAATATGGGTCTTGAGCTCTAACACAACTTCTCTCATCTCTTGCAGGCATTTCAAGCAGCAACAGGTCAACTTTTGGAGCAATCAAGCAGGAGGGACTAGAGCAAGGATGCAACAATTCAACTTGGAGTTCGTCATTTAGGAAATGACGGATCCCTCCTCTTTTCATATGCTCTTTCTTTTCTATTTCTTCAAATGTATAGTTTATGACTTTTATTGTATTGAAATAGTTATTCGCACGGATTGTGTGGGACACCATACATTTGTAATTATCAATAAAAGACAACATTTATGCAAAATTTGTGCAATCTTACTCTTGTATACATTTGCATAATGAAACACAATTTATTTGATAACCACTTATGTGCATATGAATAGAACTTAGTAGAATTGAATGTGTACCTTTCATCTTTATTTGCAAAAACTGTCTCAACTCTAGCTACTTGATTGAGCTGGAAGCTAAATCAGGTAACAGTTACATTTGCATCTCTTTCTTTCTAAGCTTTTGCTTAGTGGTGAACCCCCTTTAATATTTAATCACACACTAGGAAACCATCCTAACCCTATCCCCTTCCTCAATCAATTCAATTGGTTGAGGAATCTTGGTTTCCTTTAATGAACTAGAGTGAAATAGGCCCTTATCCCTTGTTCCATCTCCTAAAAGGTGGAACCCTATTTCCTTGTATATAGTGTGAACACAATTATATTTTGCAATAGCTTCCTTGGAGAGGGTAGGGGAATTATACCCACAAACGAGAAGAAAATATCGCATAATTGAGGGCTTAGACTTGGGGGTAGGGCAAGGGAACTCCTTTGGCAGCTTTAAGCACTTGTAAAGTTCAACCACTCCTTTTCATTTTTGAACTTTGAGTCATTTGAAAATTATTGCTAGTGGTTCAAAGTCAGACATGGTTTTGAATTTTATTTTACATAGTGTTCTAACAATTCCTTTAGATCCCTTTGAGTTATTATGTCAAGGGCACTTTTTCCTTGATGCCTTCTTTTTCCCATTTTTCCCACAACCCATGAATGCAAAACCAATAACAAGTTTAGCTCAATGAAAGTGTAAGCATCCAAGTCCTAAGGTTGAAATCTATGCTCTAATAGCGATGTAATAACAACCCCAACTTGACTCAATTTAGTAACTAGTGTGTCATTTGTGCAATACAAATCTACATATGACAATATAATTGAGGAAATTTAAATTCCTTTTTAAATAAAAATATACCTTATTATTTTATGAAGTTAGGTGGTTTCCTCAACCTTATCTTGCCCATGGTTGGAAGGAGGTATAGGGTGATTCCAAAAAAATCATATAAATCCCTATCTAACCCACCCAAGTGGATTATGTGGATAATAAAGAGAGATAGATGTCAATCATTTCAACCTACCATGCACAAGGTAACTACCCATTAACCATTCACCCAAGGAGTTCTTAAGACTATAAATTTGAGTATCGCTTCTCACAACAGGGTATGCCAAAAGCTAGACAATGGGGCTTTGACCAATCTCTTACTTACCTATTCTTCTTAGAACTCTATGCTCCATGCAGTCCATCAAACGACTAAATGTAAAATATGACCCAATGCTTGCATGCTACTAGCCTTAAGATCCACATGCTATTAGACTTAAGGCTTGCATGCCACTGACGGAAACCATCCAACTCTTTAACATAATACTAGGAATCCATTGCCTACATGTCGTTGGCACTAAGACCTACATTCCTTTGGTGGAAATCGTCTAGGCCTCTAGAGAAAAATTGGACATCCATTGCCTACATTTTTCTAGCACTAAGTCCCACATTCCATTGGAGGTAACCATTCGACTATCTATGGGTACAACTGTCTATAGACATAACACATTCCCTAACTATCATCACATAGCATCAATAATATTATCTTATGCAAGTCATAGGATTCATCAACCATTGATCACCTTAGAAGGAAAGGAATAGTCTACATATTAGGGGGTATACACCATCTACCTATGCCCTCGTAGAGTCCTTAATCCATATAACTTGTGTTGCCTTAAAATTTGGACCCTATACTAAGCTTAGCTCTATAATTGGAAAAGAAACTCCTAATTCAAAATAAGTAATTACTAGGCTTAACCTCCTTGAGGGCTAAACCACCCATTTCAAGCATCATTATGATGTAAAGGATACAATCATATTCATTTTTAAGGTCCTTTTTGGGACTCAATCAAGAAGGTACCACTGCATCCAATGGGAAGTGGGTATAGATACACAACCCATTCTCGTCTTGGAATATGCAAATTAAAACCCACTACCACAACTTTAAGAGATCATTTTGACAGATTACTAATCATTGAGAGATTAGTATAATATTAATAAGGGGGAGTCTACTTGTTACCAAGAACCCATTTTAGGTTATTGATTTCATTTTTCTTAATTCTTCACTAAGTTTTTCTTCCTACATAATCCTTCTTCCCAAACATAAATATTTATAACATATATACATTGCAATAACCTATCATCATCTTTATTAGCAACTTACATGGTTTTACTTCCTTACCAATAGTTACGTGGAAAACATTTTAAATACACATTCATTAAAAGAACTCAGTTATTCCCTACTTTATTTTCCATATTCGTCATATTTTCTTAGGACATGAGATATGACAAGGGTAAAAAAAATGGAAATCTTTGGGGTCTAAGTCATTTTGTTGCAGCCAACTAGTTGTGTACCACCATTGCTAGATAGATTTGGAATAGGATAAGGGCAAGAAGAAAGGGTGAGTAGTTGATAGAGTATATGTAAGCATTAAACATCATTTACATATCTTCCCAATAATATATAATAGACCATCATTTAACAATTACATTCACCTAGAGTAGTATGAACTATGTTTCCCTTTTCCACCCCTGATATTTGGATTCCCTTGACATCAAAACAAGTAGCAATGGGATTAATTCTTTGGTAGCAACACCTGAGTTTATTTCCCCCTACATATCCCATACATCAATTTGTAGATTTTAATATTCTTTAAATTGGCATCAACAAAGGACATAATTACAAATGCACTCGCATGGAGAGGGATCTTACCATATTTAAGTCTTTGTATTGTATGTTTTCTGATTTCTCTAATAGTCACATCACTAACATCTAGTACCTTTCATGCTAGTAAGTGTTGTGGTTCACCTAAAGTTTAAACATAGACATGACAAAGACCATGTTGAAAGGTCATATGCAAGTTTGTTCAATGCATCCAATAAGGTCTTTGATTTCCTTGTTGAGGCGAAAAATAAGATCATTGTGGTACTACACATGAGGATACAACTTAGAGAGTAGTGTTGATAATTTTACATGGGAAAATAGCAACTTCTAAAAGTGAGCTGGCGTAACTAGGTGTCTACATTTATTAGCTACTAACATTTTAACAAACATAGCATGTTTTATAACCCTAAAAAAAAATAACAATAAGGGAACAACTAGAGAAAAAGAGGAAAAAACCTAGAATGAAGGCATCACATGATTCCCTACACCCGAGGAAGATAAATCAACCTCTTTGTTCATGCCCTTCTCATAGCTTGATTTTTTCCTGCCAAATCTTATCCCACTTTAGTCACCTAGTTTCTTGCCACTGCCTTTCACATTTTTCTACATAGTTAAGCCCAAGAATTGTCAATTCATGGAGGTCATTAGGGTTTTTAAGTTAGTTGGGCACACCATTTTTCTCCCAACTTGTTGATTTTCCCTTTGGAAGAAGGGGCACCATGCCTTAATAATGACACAAACACCCTTCCTCCTTGCTCACACCCTCTCTTGCACACCCCATACCATGCTCATTCAATGGCTAGGTCACTAGAGTAAATGTTATGACCCAACTCTGATCTTTCACTTTTTTTATTCATTTCATTATGGATCTCTTTCATATTAATTTGATTTGGTTTTTATTATCTTTATTTTATTTAACCAATTTTTTTAATCTAATTTTAATTTTCTATTTACCATTATGAGTTCTATATTTGCTTCTACGTCAATATTATATATGCGCATTTTAGTGACTTAGCATTAGACCTTACCTTAGGTTATTAAAACTTTATCAAGATTTGCACCATGCTTTCACAACATAAGCAAAGTGAGTGAACAAAGTACTTGACTAAGCATTTGTGATCTAAGTTACATGCAAGTTTGAACAATCCTTGTGAACTCAAATATAGGCAAAGAATCATTAATAACACTCTACATACTCAATACTTGGCTAGATGAACCTAAGGTTGGGAAAAAGTTACCAACAGGGTCTTAACACTAAGATTGGCTTTACAAATCATCTTTCTCTCTTCATGCAACCACATAACCCACCTCACCTTGCACCTCGAGTACACTTGCAATCAACCACATTCCTCGCACAACTCCACCCAACCAATATGAGTCCACATTAATTGAAAAATAATCAATGCATAAAATTTTACACATAACATAATAATAATAGCATTCATTAATATCGACATTAAGGGTTCATAACCATCTCTTTCACACACACAACATTTTGCAAATACAAGTTCCATCCCTAGTCCAAATTACAACGAAATTAGGGGTGCTTAAGAAATGCGACACTATTGTAATTTTGAAAGCTTCAAAAAAGCTCTCTATCTTGAAAATAAGAAGGATGAAGATAAACCCCAATACTTAAAAAATTACATAGTAAATTTGATTTCAATAGAAGTTCTGACCGACTTCTATTCTAATTCTTAGAACTTGAAGAAAGCTCTCTATCTCGAAAATAAGGATGAAGGCAAAAACGCAACACTTGAAAAATTACATAGGTAGTAAATCTGATTCAATAGAAGCTATGACTAATTTCTACCGTAATTCTCGAAACTTCAAGAAAGTTCTCTATCTTTTAAAACTAAGGATGAAGGTAAACCATATTCTGAATATCTGCCAACAAGACGAACGGCAAATTTAAAGTGTGGGAAATCAACAAATGGAAACTCAACAAATCTTAGCGCACTAAAAAAACATGCTACTAAGAAAGAAAAGTGATTGTGGCTGCACTGAAACTGACCAACTAAAATGATATATCTTGATGGTAAATATACAGGACCATGTAACTAATCCATACACCTATTTGTCAGACATACGAGCATAGTTTCAAGTTTCTACAGCTCAAAACCAGGAAACTTTGCATCATCGGGTTTCACCATATCAAACCATAAGTTTGCAGTGCCCCCCAGGCCTTCAAATAAAGAATATGGATGATCTCCACCATTCATCTGATCTGATGCAATGAGATTCCTCCCATTACTGTATAGGAAGCCAGCAAATGCTTTTGCTCGATGAAGATACAGTTTATCTTTTGTCAAACGATAAAGGGCAAGAAATGTGTAAGTATTTCCACTAATGCCATGGCAGAGTCCAACCTTTCGGATTAGACCTTTCTTCCATACCAATTCACCAGCCTCAATAGCAGCTTGAAGGAAATCAGAGTCCCCTGGAAATACCTGATACACATAATGACGAAAGTCTATTAAGATTGAACAGCCATAGAGCAATATCCACCTCTTTGAGACATCACAAATAAATAGCAACACTGCTTACTCAAATTTCAAACAAGTTTCACACACCCACAATCCCACACACCCAAGTCCCAAGCTGTCAAATTAAAACTTCCGGGCTCACCTGTGCTGCTTTGCAGAGAGTCATGGCAACACCAGGAGCACCATGACACCATTGCACGAACTTGTCTCTTGAATTGCCTTCACGTGATGGGTAATTCCCAGATGGAACACAACGGTTTCTAATCATGTAGCGCAATGTTCCCTTGACATCTTCTGCATCTTCTCTACTCAATGGAAAGTGAAGAAGAACATGCATTATTCCTGCAAGTCCATGAGCAGCCCCCCAATACCTGGTCCCATGCCATTGGTACATCAATGGACAAAGGGTATGAGATGAACCTGCTCGCCCACCAGCTATCACAGCATCCACAATTGGCCCCTGAAACCAGTTAATTAGGAGTGCATCAGAACAGATGACAACAATTATAGCTCCCAAGACATAAAAGAAGGATAGGATTAGGAACACACAATTATCAAATACATAAATTTCTGATATTAGGGCCTAAGTGGCATGTGAAACTTAAGTGCCTCACCATCTCTACACAGTTTCCTCTTATTAGCTCACATTTAAAAACTGGTGGAACAAAATACTGACCAATACACTCCAGGGGATTGTCTCTGGACCGAGATGCTTGTTAATGAACAGAGCAGACCACAGGAATCCCGCACGCCCATAAAACAATTCATATGGCATCCCAAGACCTCCCTCCTCAGGACCCACTGCAAGTGCCTTCTCTTGTGCAACCTGTTGACATAACAAATTCATTAGACAAATGATTACAATTGTCAACAAATAAGTTGCATGTTCTTCAAAGCAGCTTGAAGAAAACAGCGTATTAAAAGGAACAATCGTTTGAGAATATATCAACATCCTAAGAAATTTGAGGGGATTGGCACAATAGTTAGGGTTTTCCAATTTTTCTTATACCTCCCAGAAAAGGGTAAAAAAGAAGTCACTTTTTTGCTTATCACCCTTGCACTTTGCAACAACTGCTCCAAGAGCATAGACACCAGCCTTGCCACACAGAAAAGTCACATGTCTACAACATAACGGTTCCAAAATCAGTACCCCAAAAAAGATATTAAACTTACAGATACAATGAATCAAAACCCATGATCAAGCATTTCCTTAACTAGCAAAAGTTCAGGTAAGCTGTAATCATTACTCACTGTCTTAAATTCCCTGCCGCTGCAGCACAAGCATCAATTAATTCACTGCATAATGCTAGTTCCTCCATGTTACCGGTCAGCTGGTATGATTTGAAACACAAAAAAGCAGTTCCCGCTAACCCAGTATACATGGTTGGATCTCTGCAGCGGAAGTCCTGCTGTGTCCATGTTGCTTGCACCACCTAAAGAGGAAAATAAAAATATATTCTTGTAAGTTACCATACTAATTGAAGTGGAAATCATCAGCTGCATTAAGATAACCTACAATTATCAGAATTTAAATAACTCTAGAAAAGAAGGAGGGTGCTGATAGGTTTGATTTCTTTCGACCTATTGCGCTCTGTAATGTGGTGTATAAGATTCTTACGAAATTGATTGCTGAGCGGCTTAAATCTTGCTTGCCTGCTGTTATCTCTGAGGAACAAGGAGGTTTTGTGGCTGGTCGTCAGATTCTGGATGGGGTGGTGATCGCCTCTGAGGTCATTCATTCCATGGTGATCTCTAAGGAAAGGTCTATGTTCATCAAGCTGGATATGGCTAAAGCTTATGACAGAGTTAAATGGAGTTTCCTTCAGAAGATTTTGTTGGCCTTTGGGTTTTCTTCTGACTGGGTGAGTTGGACTATGAGCTGTGTGACCTCCTCCTCCTTTTCAGTTATTGTGAATGGGGAACCTTCTGAGCTTTTTGGTGCTACCAGGGGCCTTCGTCAGGGGGATCCGCTTTCTCCCTATCTCTTTATTCTTATGGCTGAGGGGCTTGGTCGCCTTCTTAAGTCTCGGGTCTCTCAGGGTGGGATTCATGGGTGGCAGTGGGGGATGGGTTTGCCTACTCTTTCTCACCTCTAGTTTGTGGATGACACCTCTCTTATGGGGTTGGCTCGTCTTCGTGAAGCTGAATCTTTTAGACAGGCTTTGGACATCTACCTTGCTGCTTCGGGTCAGAAAGTTAATGAGCAGAAGTCTTCTATTTTTTTCTTTAATACTCCTTTGGCCATCCAAAGGAGGATTGCTACTATTTTGAGGTTTCAAATTGGTTCTCTCCCCTTTGTCTATCTGGGGATTCCCCTTGCTGTTGGGCGCCAACCCAGATCCTCTTGGCAGATGTTGCTTGATAAGTTGAGGAAGAAAGTAACACATTGGACTCATCGGTGGTTGTCTACTGCTGCTAGAGTTACCCTCCAGTCTGTTATCCAGGCCCTTCCCATCTACAGGTGTTTTGTTCAATCGGCCCCGATGTATTTCCTTCGGGAATTTGATGCTCTTTCTTGGAAATTCCTTTGGAGTGGTAACTTGATGACTTCTAAGTGGAGCCTTGTTAAATGGGATTCTATGTGTAGACCAAAGCAGGAGGGTGGTCTCGGTTTACGCTCTTCTATTTTGAATGGGAAAGTTCTTGCAGCGAAGCTTTATTGGCGCTGGTGTACTAATCAACACCAGTTGTGGGCCCGTGTTCTTAACTATAAGTATTTTCGTGGTGTTGCTTCTCATGAGGTTCCTCGCTATCCTTTGGAGGGGAGTGGTTCTATGATTTGGTCTACTCTGAAAGTGGGAGCTCAGTTGATTAAGCGGGCGCTTTTTTGGATCTGTCACTCGGGATCTCAGGCTCTTTTTTGGTGGGATTCTTAGGACGGTCACCCACTTATTCTGTCTGCTTTTCCTCATCTTCAACCCCTCTGTGATGTTTCTACTGCTGCTAGTTGGGACACCATTGAGCATTACAAGATTGCTGAGCATGGTGGCTCTTCTTTTCGCTGGAAGCTCCCTTCTGAGTGGCCTCCTAGGGGCTCTGAGGGGGACAGGCGGGAGCTTGCTCAACTTTTTGCTTCCCAGGCTTGCAATTCATTGAGGGGGCCTGATATTTTAGCCCGGGATGGTTCTGATATGTCTGGGAAGTACTCTGTGTCTGCTGGCTATAAGCAATTGGGTCGATAGTTGTTTGGGGATACTGAGGTCCCTTGGTGGAAGTTTGTTTGGCATAAGCTGTCTTGGCCCAAATGCAATTTCTTCATGTGGTTGGTGGCTCAAAACCGGTGTCTTACTTGGGATAATTTATGCAAGCGGGGTTTCCAGGGTCCCTCTTGTTGTGTGTTGTGTCGTGAGGCTGAGGAGTGTGCTTCTCATCTCTTCTTCCAATGTTCCTATGCTCGGGAGATTTGGCATCTTTGGTGGCAGGTGTGGAATGTGCCCTGTACGCATGTTTCCTCTTTGGCTGAGTTTGTGGATCGGGGGAGTAGGGCCCCTGTTTCTACCTCCTTTCTTCAAGCTGCTTGGGCGATTGGCCCTTCCTTCATTATTTGGAATCTTTGGTTGGAGAGGAATCGTCGAATTTTTCAGGATGTGTTGATGGGGGCCCCTCGTTTGTGGTGGAAAATTTTGCATGCTTTGGGTGAAACGATTGCGGCTAAGTGTGATCTGACTGATTCGATTGCCCCTTCTGATGTTGGTTGCTTCAACCGCCTTCATCTTCCTCCTTCGCACCGACAGCTTATACACAACAGGTGTAGGCATCCAACTCCAAAGGTGAATAGGGAGGGAAGTTGGTCTCCTCCTCCTCAAGGCATCCTAAAAATTAACATGGATGGCTCTTACCGTGGAAACCCTGGTCATGCTGGAATTGGTGGTGTTGGTCAGGATAGCTCTGGGGATGTTCAATTTATTTTTTCTATTTATAAGGGTCTGCATACTAATAATCTTATGGAGGCTCAGGCTATTTTGGTGGTTGTGGAGCGTGGCACTCAGTTGGGGTGGCGCAGGATTATTTGTGAATCTGATTCCCAGGTTGTCGTGAACTTGCTGAACAGGTGTAGGTTAGATGATGTCAGTTGGCACTTGGCTCTGATTATTGATCAAATTCTCAATCTCTGTGTTTCTCTTGAGTTTGTTACTTTCACTCATATTCCTAGGGAGTGGAATGGTGTTGCTGATTGTTTGGCTAAATGGGCTTCTGATCATATTCATGATTGGAATTTGGTTGATCGGGGTCAATTACCCCCTGATTTGTCTCAACAGTTGGACCATTTGGTGGAGCTGGATAAGGCTATGTAATGACTCTGCTCTGTAATTTTTTCTTGCTTTAATAAATTTTTACCCCTCTTTATGTAAAGAAAAGAGATAAAAAAGCCATCACACACGGAAATGTTTTTATCAAGACACTCATATTTTAGAGGAAAAGAATATAAAAGAAACACAAAGAACATTTTATAGGGTTGAAGAAAATATTTTTCAATCTTGTTTTGTCAAATAAAGATGATACCTGGTTTCACCTTTGGCAAGTTTTCAAATACAATCAACATTTCTACTTTCCACGACAATTCCAATTCATTTTATTGTATCATGAAATATATTGTTCAACTCTTAGACTAAATGAAAGTATTATATATAATATTGGAAACTGAATTGATTCCTTGCAGCCATTGTCCATTGCCGTTGAGTCTTTATCCAGTTAATTATACAAGTCTGTTCCTCTAGCATCTATGGTTCAGATCCTTCCATAAAGCAGACGGACAGCTTATTGGATCATGTCTTAGATCCTGCTGTCTATGGGTTAATATGGCCTCGTGGGAGATCATGTAACGAAGATAAAGCCCAAAGGACATGGTCCAGAAACTTCAGACATTACAACATATATGAACAAGGAAGAACTTTAACCTTAGATTTATTTTAGGTAAGATTCAAATTGCTGAAGGTTTGGACTAAAGTCTATAATGTAACAAGCATGGAAGAGAAAAGTGAAATTACATGTTTCCAAATATGCTTTATTATGAGAAGGTACAAACTATTGGCTTTATACAAAATTGTAATAATGAGGGTAAAAAGAAAATTGGCTTAATTGGATTGGATGTAGAGAACATCTTGTAAGAGTAAATAAGATAGTACTAACAAGAGTCAAAAGAAAATTGGCTTAATTGGATTGGGTGTAGAGAACACCCATGCAGAAGCAAACAAGAAAGTAATAACAAGAGTCAAAAGAAAATTGGCTTATTTGAGTTGGTTGTGGAGAACACCCATGTAGGAACAAACAAGATAGTAATAACAAGAGCCACACAAAAATTTGCTTAATTGTAGAAACAAACAAGATAGTAATAACAAAAATGTAGGAGCAAACAAGATAGTAATAACAAAAGCATAGGAGCAAACAAGATAGTAATAACAAGAGCCACACAAAAAATGCTTAATTGAATTGGGTGTAGAGAGCACCCATGTAAAAGCAAACAAGATGGTAATAACAAGAGCCAAAAGAAAGTCGACTATACTGAATTGGATGTAGTGTACACCCATTTAGGTGCAAACAAGATAGTAATAACACAAGCCAAAAGAAAATTAACTTAATTGGATTGGATGGAGAAAAACCTGTGTAGAAACAAACAAGATATAATAACAAGAGCCAAAAGAAAATTGGCTGCTAAATTGGCTTAATTGGATTGGGTATAGAGAACACCATGTAGGAGCAAACAAGATAGTGGATTGGGCGTAGAGAACACCCATGTAAGAGCATTGAAAAATAAAGGGAAGAAAAACTTTATGAATGGATTATTTAATGAAGGATTTGAAACTAAAAAGAGTGTTTCGAATAGATTGTGAAGTTCAAAATGAACCCACCAAACATATGTTCCGACATTATAAAGACAAATTCCCGACATTCCTATATCATGTATTTTGAGATAAAACCGAGATCATCCCTAATAGAAAGCTCACCGAATACAAGTGTGTTCCCATATGAATTTATATAATTTTCTCTAAATAAAAAGTATTTCCAATTAAAAAAATTAAAAAGCCAAAAATATAATCCATTTGCCAAAGTCCAACCTTCTCAATTGCCAAGAAAAAATTGATATTTAAGTTACCAAAGTGCCAGTGACATTGTCAATGCTTAAAGGTCAAGGAAAATAGAAAAAGTCAAAAGCTGAAACCTTGGTCCTTACATAACCGACTATGTAAGAACGAGACATTGACAAAGCCACAAGAAAACCTCATAAACACAAAACCAGAGCACAACCAGAACTCAAGCAAATTTGCATAAAACTGTCAACCAAGTTCTGAAGAACTCCTGTAACATTTATACAGACAAAGCCCAATTCATGATGAGTCCCCTAACAAAAGAAAAGAAAGACAATAAAACCCATGTCCAGAAAACATGATTTACTAACCTCATCTTTCAAATTGAGTGCTTCTTTGAGAAATGCCTGGTGACTAGGACAAGTGAGCTCTGTGAAACCCACACCCAAATCAACACCCACATTATTTCCCTGTTCTTCATAATCCCAAGCACTCTCCTCATCAGGCACCTTATCTGCTAGGCTCTGATAAAAATACAGCTCTGTCATTCTTAGCAACCGACAAAAGATTTGAAACAAACTATGCCTATAATCCCACTATAAAGATTGAAATAAAGTTATCTCTGCAATCCTATTCTACACAACTATTGATTGGGTGCATCTATATATGGAGAAAGCATGAAACATGCGGACAAGTTTATTGTGGTGGAAGATATTTCCCATATCCACCGCCATTGGCTGGGTCCCCATCTCCTTAGAAGAAAATTATCATTGGAAATGGGTTTTCTGATAATTTGATTAACATATGATGGATTGTGGGATTCAACGTGTGTAAATTGCCTGGATTTTTCCCACCACACGGAACGCATTGGATCGCACAAGTGTTCAAAAATATCGAATGTCCATGTCAATTAGATGTACCCATTTATAATTATCTCCTCCTTCGTATCGTATTCAGAGGGAAAGTTTCTGTGTGCCTTCGCTTTTTATTTTTTCAAAGTATTTCAAAATCTGCGGCACAAACGCTTCCACACAATGCCCACATTATCAAGAAAGAAAGCCCATTTCTTTATTTATTATACTGTATGGATTTGTCTGATAATGGGCCATGTCTAACCAGCATGCTCGATTGACAATAAGTTCATCAACAAACCATGTTCCATTGAATGTCGGAAGATAAGATTGTGCTCACACAAGAAACATGTTATTGTCTTCTCTGATGTTGACAATATACATGCATATTTTGTAGATGAGTTTAGATAAATTATAATATATTTATTTTTTAAGGTCATCAATCATGACAGAGTGATATAAATAGGCAGTACGTTTTAGACTAAAAGATGGGTAAAAATTTATTCAATTCAAAAAAGAGCAATTCAAAGCAAGGGCATTACACGTCCCTATCAATCTCCACTAATTGGTCCAATTTTGTGACAAATTAAATAGAGTACTTCTTCCTCCCTTAGGTAAGATTGATATTTTATTTTCTCAACTAATTAGGAAGGAAAAGTCACACCCAATTAACTAGCTATTGATAGGAAGGAGGAAAGGTGGTATTTCCCCTTCCCTTCCTTATTATTAGTAGGAAGAAGGTAGGCGACACTTCTCTGACTAAATTTTGATGAAAATTCAAAAGATAATGTGTGTAAGATCTTGATTCATATCATTAAAAATGAGTGAAATTTTTATTGTGCCTTCTTTGAAAGATGAATGGTTGAAGTTTGAACCTTAAAGTAAGGCTTGTGATTGGCTCTTAAACTTTTGATTCTTTCTTTGAATATCGAAAGAAATTTCTTAGTACTCATATTTTGTAATGAATAAGACGTTTACTTTTAGAAAGAAACTCAATAATGTTTTGTCCAATGTGAAGGAGGTGGCTTTCAAGTTCCAATTTTACACTAATTTTCTTTTTCCTCATAAAAGCTAATGTAGTCATTCTCTAGAAAAGATGAGCATGTGAAATTTTTGTTTGAACATTTTGAATGGCTTGCATCAACCCCATAAAAAGGTTAGTTGTTGGTGTGGCTTGGTGTAAGGTAGAGAAGTCTTTTTGTTGCTCACATATGGGAGGTCATAGTTAAGTAAGGATTTAATGCTATGTTTTTTGTGGCATCTATCTAACATCTTTCCCCTAGTGTTTCCTTTTATCAATGCTTGAGTGGTGTTTTCAATCAAATGTCTTGCATTGTTTCTTGGAAATAGATCACCATTTTGTTTTCTTATCATGAGACTCCTTTCAGTGGGTAATTTTCCACTCATAAACTAAAGTAAAGATGATATTAAATCTATTGAAGGAATAACTTTGGGTCTTGATCATGGCCTATTAATCCATTAGGATGAATGCAATGATAAGCTATGAAGAAAGCACATACATTCTACTTTGTCTAATTTGGCTTCTTCAGGAAATTAGCTATAAGATTTGACAATTAGATGCTTAATGCATAGTGTAATGTTGAAAATTGTATATCTTTGCAATTTCACATTATCATTTGGTGATATGTTCTTAAAACTCTTCATTTGATCTCAATTTAATGTATATTTACCCTTCAAGTATAATAGTGTTTTTAGTAGAATTAGCTATGTTATTTTTACTATTCTATTTTTTAGAATCTTGATTTTTGTGCATGCAGGGAATTTTTCCAAACTATATTGTGCTTTTGGTTTTTCACTCATATAGAATGACAATGTGTCGCATGAACGTCCTTGCACAACATTGGTGATGCACGTAGAGACTTTCAAATTTACACCCTAGGCTCCATGTTTTCTTTTTATTTTCCATTTCTATAATTAGGAAGTCATTTTCATTTCTCGATATCAATTTATTATGACCAGTTCATTTTCTTTCAGCATCTTGGTTTGATTTTATCAATCTTATCTCTATTTAAAATAAAACTTTAAAAAATGGTAAATCAATATAAATCTAAATAGAAGACTCAATCATTCATAAATGTTGCTAGTTAATCGTATGTAATAGGTTCAAATCACTCTCAAAGCAATTTTTTTATAAGGGTCAAATTTTATTATACACATTTTGGTGAACCCACCATTCTACACCGCATTTTAAACTTTAAGTCATTTTTTTTGCACAAAAACGTCACACAATTAAAGGTTGTTTTCCTTGTTCTTAGCACTGAGCTTTAGATTGTACGTTGTAAGAATGTTTGTGAGCTTTACAACCTAATCTTTCTATTATGACAACATAGTAAGAAGAAGCATTAGAAAACACAAAATGTCTTATTCTCATCAGTTTACAACTCCATTAAGAATAGGCCTTGAATTTCAATACACCACTTATGAATAATTCATAACTAGAATTCCTTCATCACCTCCTCAAATAGTTATATACAACTTGCCTTTCATTCCATTAGTTCTCGTCACGTTGATTGAGTTTTAATCATGAGGCTTCTTTACAGGCCTTTGATTTCAACTTCAAATTTTAGATCAACACAAACAAATTTCAAGAATTTTTGGACAAGGACACCCTTTCTTTTGAGGTTGTATTTATCCTTAGTGCTACTCGAAATATGTTAAACATTCATTTTGAGGGATTGAAATTCCTTCATGGCTTGGTGCGCATTGTTCAAAATAATGTCCCAGCTTACACAATAGTTTTTGGAGACACTTATGATACACATTCTAACATAATTGAAAAATAATTATCTTTGTTGATGCTAGTTCCAATCGTCCATATGGCCATTACTACACCTATGGCCAAGATTTTCCACAGTCAATGGGGGCTAATATTGCATCTACTAGGTTCATACCTCTCTCTACCACCCTAACTTTTGGTCTTTATAGAAAAAATATTAACACCTCTATACCCTTTGGGTCTAATAATTCACATGCTTTCACATATTTTACAATATATATACATCTAGCACTTCCATGCATATAGTTGAACTTGTTATAAACCAATTAATGCAATATATTAGCTATTTTTAACTATTTCAACTCAACATCTAATTCCTCCCTATTATGAAGGTAGTCCAATCTCTTTAATCGTTCTTTACACTCATTTACCCACAAGATTTGAGGTGCCCCGATTTGACAAATATAGGGGTAAGGGAGACCCATAGACATGTTGGAGTAATTAGGACATCACCTAATAATTAATTAATTATTAAGTCCCTTATTACTTTATTCACTTAAGCTAAACTTAGGAGTGTTTTTTTATTAATTAGATTGGGTTGGATATAGGTCAAGTTGTCTCATTGCATGAGATTAAATACTTGTCACAATCTAATCCAATCCTCATCTAGGGTTTTCTTTTTCACGCTTTTATAAGCATGCACATTCATTGTAATCATTAGTTCCATTCAATTTAATTAAAATTGCAGGTTAATCTCAATATCAGATGCTTGTGTGATACTACATGTGGATTCAATCTTTTCTCTCTTGGTTGCATAGCAAATCAATTACTTTGATCTCTTGTTTGTGATATAGGCGTTTTGGTTGTAGAGGATCACTAGGAACTATGGAGTTCACTATCAACTCCATCATGGTATTAGAGCACTAGATCTATGACTTCCTGTCCAAATTTTGAGAGATCCAGCCTTGAGGGAAAAATTGGCTCATCCTAGGATGAAACAAGCATCACTGTTGGATCTGGAATGACCAAAAACATAAGGACTTCCTATCGTTCTGTTGATTTTGGAAAAGTTGAAAAACAATTAGGGTATGAGATCTCTGGAACCTACAACCCAAACCCTATGCAGGTACAATCAAAGGAGAACACAAACGAGTCAATAATTTTTTGGTTTTTAAATTTTTTTTTGTTTTCAAAAAAAATTGCATAGGAAAAAAGAAAAATCAAATAAAAATAAAAAAATTCAAAAAAAATATAAACCCATACCTGCAAGGTACCTTCTGTAGACTTGTTGGCCTAGAGTACACTACGGGCCAACCTTCCAGCCTCCAAGCGACCCCACAAGGAACCACTCAAGGCTCATACACACCACTCGTCGGGTTCTAAAACCCCCAACAATGACATCCTTGCCATTCAGTGGCCATAAATAGCCTTGAAAACTTTATCAAACAACACACCAATCCAACGGCTAGAATCTTCTCCCAAAATCGGTGCCATTTTTTTGTCATCCCATATGCCTCAAATCAAAGCATATTTCGACAATCAAAAAATTGTTCAGGTGACAAGTATTTTTTTGCCAACAAGAGGAATATTCTTGGCATGTTCTTGTTGACATCAACATGACATCATCAATATAATCAACAATACAGACACCTTTGGCCCCTCTTAACCCTCTTTTGCCCTAAAAGAGCAATTTCTTTCTTTTTGTCATAACTTGGGCATATCGTGTCAAAATTAGGAAAACGAGATATCGTCAGAAAGCTAGTTTTGTCTAATTTCTAGTGATTTAGATCTCATTATCAGATTTTTTTGCTAGTTCTTGTTGTTGTCAGTCAAAGTTAGATCTTCATTTTTCACTTCAGAGCTCATAAATCTTCACCTATATCTCCATTTTTTGCGATTCTAGCAGCGTTGGAAAGGTATTTCAAAACTCTTTAGATCCATTCATACAGTTTTTCCATAATATACCCTAGGTACATTTTATTTAGTTTTTTGTGTTTTCACAATTTTGTCAATTACTTGGATATTTTAGCACCTGGAAGGATCTATTTGTGTTAGATGAAATCATTTGATCTGCTTTATATGCATTGAGGTTATTAGTCTTAGATTTTATCATTTGAGGAAGTATCATGGGTTTTTTGTTCATCCTTTTATGGTCATCTTGGCAAAGGATAACTATGAGTCTTAGAGAAATGACATCCTAACACATCTCAGGTGGCTTGATATTTTACCTTATTTGTATGGAATCATACCTACACCAAAACACCAAGGAGTTATTCAGCATGGGGTATTGACCTATCTTTCCACAATTTAAACATTTAAAGGATAACTTACCTCTATATTTGTCAGTTTCCTTTTTCAATCTCCTTACAAAATTTTCTTCCACCTCATCAAGATCATCTGGATCTGATTCATCATCCTTCTCTGCTTTTCAGAATTTAAAGGTAGTTTCTTTCTTTGTAGCATCTTGACCAAACTCTCTCAATTCATAAGAAATTGAAGCACCAAACATATGATCTCTAGAATAATTATCTAAATTCTAAGCTTCCTCAATAGCATAAACCTTGGAACTATAAGTTTTAGGGAGAGTTCTTAGTACCTTTTTCACAACTTCAAATTCTTCCAGCTTACCACCAAAACCATTGATGGAATTGACAACTTCATCCACTCTAAGCATGTAGGTAGTAATGTCTTCATATTCAAACATCCTTAAAGTTTTAAATTTGGCTTTGTAGTTATGCATATTTGCCTGCTTGACTTTATCATCTCCTTCATAAATACTTTCCAACTTTGTCCAAACTTCTTTTGCATATTTCATACTTATCACCTTCCCAAGTTTAGAATTAGAGAGACCACTTAGAATAGCATTCATTGATTTACCATTTCTCTCATATTATTCCTTGATTTCATCATCACTTGTTAGTCCAACAACAAGCATAGTATATCCTTTTTCAACTGACTTCCAGACACCAAATCCAAGAAATAACAGAAAGGACTCCATTCTGGCTTTCCAATAAGAATAATTCATTTCATCACACATAGGAGCTTTGACACCCTTCATGTGCGCCATCTGGATCTACCTCAATGATGCAGGAACATCCATGGTTGTAGAGCAATCCTACATCAACCAAAAATAGTTATGTTCTTGCATTGCATTTAGTAGCAATTTTAGAATTCATTCCACATTTTACCGCATCATTGTTTCTCAGCTCATGGAGTAGGATATAGCATCTACACATTAACATCTATCACATATTCATATTTCACATCATTTGTAGTTCCCTATTGAAAGTTATCACTCTCACAATTTCACTGTGTTTACTAGTTAGAGCATTTAGGGCCGACCTAGTCCAATTTCTTAGTGTGAACCTATTCTAGATCATGTGGAGTGTAATAAGACATCATACTAGCATCTTGGGTTCATTGGGATCTATCTTGGAGATTCGCAAGTTAATTCATTTCACATGGAGTTAATTCTTCATATTTTGAGGTCAACATTCATATGTGATCATTCATTGGGTTATTAACCCTTGTGGTCGACATAGACCTATATTAGAGCTTGAGAGGCATATTTATAAGCATTTTGATTTATTATAGATCATCAATTCTAAGTTAGGTGTTTTAGGATCATTGTAACATTTTTGCATAAACCCTTCGGGGACATGTAATAAGGCCTTTTAGCCAGTTGTACTGTTGAAAGACCTTGTGGTAGGCCTATGAGCCCTAGATATTCACCCATGAGGCATATGTTGCATGTAATATTATCAATTTAATGAAGTTTCATGTTCGCATATCAATAATTTTTTATGACTGCTATGTTGACTCATTGTTGCACAGTTCAAGCTCTTCCTTCTAGAACCCTCCTACCATGGCTACACCACCCAATCAATTAAGCTTTCTCCAGGGAACCATAGCTCTGATACCAATTGTTAGATGCACAAGACAACTGTGAGGGGGGTGAATCAGTTGTATACTTAAAACATTCAAACCCTCGATATCTTTTCAAACCCTTATCAACCATTAAAACTGTATCATGCATTAGAAGAATGTAAATATATGAAACAGTAATGCAAACACATAAGAAAGCTAGATTTGTGTGGAAAACCCAAGAAGTGAAAAACGACGGTGAGGATTAGCTCACATACATATGAATTGCAACACTAAATATAATTAGGCTCACTAGCAAGGGCTCATTGCCTAAAAAAATAAGAAAGGCTCACTATTGGGTGGCTCACTACCAAGAAGAAAGAAGATAGAAGAATACTTTTACAAAGAAATTCACTATTTTAAGGCAACATGAGAAATCCACCATTGAAACTTTATGCATTCTGCAACCTTTGGCTTACTGCCTCCAGCAGCTATTCAAGCACACTAAAATGTAGACCCTTCTTCTCACTGCATCAGAGTCATAGGCATTAAGATCACACTTAGATCACCAAACTTAATCAAATTTGCATCTTTCGCACACCTTCCATAGATCCACACTCATCTCCAAAAATTCACCTTACATTTATACCATCCACGACCTAAACAATCTCAATTAGTTCAACCTTAATTAAATGTATGCACCTGAAATGTGTAACACCAAAATAGGTTGGCACCAAACACCTCTGTGATGGAAATAAGTGAAGGACTACCACACCAAGGGTTAACAAGGACCCAAATATACATCACCGCACTACTCAACACATTCACAATCTATAAGGTACCTCTACAAATAGCACTAGCACGCTAGGTCAACCAACCCTGAACTAACAATACAAGCGACCACATATACGCTTCTCTAGGTCATGTAGACCACACAACATCTCAGAATATTCCAACATCATCAAAATATTTTGTAACTTTTCCACAACCACCTAAAACAAAGAATACCATCATTATGTGCAACCAAACATACTACCACATAACACAACTTACTAACTAACCTTGTAGAACACCTCAACACCTGAATCCTCAAGGGAAGGAGGTTACATACAATATAAGCACATTCCCAAATCTACTAGACAAGAAACCTTACTATGGAGAAATGCGGAGCAATCCCATTTCTCCCAAACAACCTTCTATACAGATATAAAATTGTCAAACACAACTTTCACTGCAGAACGATCCAGAACCTAAAACTCTGGATATTTAAAACCTCTGAACACCTTTGATCATCATATCCAAATAACACAAGCATATCTTCAACCATGAAGAAATGTGGATCTCAACACTGCACACTATTTTATTCAAATTTTCTCAAAAGCACTTGGAAACCAAGTGAACTTACTACCCTTGCAACTCTTATCCGTCAAGATATCAATGACAACACTTATGAAAACACCACAATACCTTTATCAAACCACAACACATCCATACTAGTACAAGTACTTGACAACACCAACCATATCCATATTGTTGACATCAATGACCAACACCAGCAATTGTTGACATCAATGACAACACCAGTAGCATACTTGTAACATGACTTTTACGAGGATGAGCATAAATAATGTTTACGACATTGGATATGTCATAATCATCTTCTTCATTATCACTTTGTTCAACAAAAATTAGTTGAATGAATTGGTAATGGATTGGTAAATATTTGTAAATTCCAATTAGGTGGTGATACCAACTTATTCCCTTTAATGTTTACACTAGCCAACTGGATGGCATTAGAATTGATGAGGTCTTGCACTTGGTAATTAAGACGCATACATATTTGTATCATGCCTAGGTGTACAGTGGCACTGATAAAAGACCTTTGCATTAAATTTAGGAGGTAATGGCTTGGTGGTATTGATAGGTTTAATGGGAGGAAGTTGGATCATGTTCTTATTAAGCAATTATAACATAATTGCATGAAGAGAATCGGGCAATTATGAAAATTGTCTATATCTTCACCTAAATTGATATGGTGTTGTAGATGTAGTGGCAACTTGTGTTTGAATGTTATTGGACGATTGAGGAATGTTTATTTTGATATTTTTTGTGTTTCTTCTTAAATGGTTGGTAGTTGTATTTAGGAACAACTTTGAATTGACTATTAGGAGTTGATAAATGTGTACCTTCATATTAGCTAATCGAAATTTTGTAATCACAAAGAGTCATGCATAAATGTGTGAATGAGAGATATTTCATTAACAAGATCTTATCTTGAATGTTAGGTTGCAGTTTTCCAATGAAAAATCTTTTTATATCGACATTTTGGAGAGTATAGAATATTTTTGAATAAAGAGCTTGATATCATCCTATAAACTTCATCACTTTTTCCTTAGGTCCTTGTTTGCTATGGAATAAATCAATTAATGTAACTTGAGGTCCAATGTTTGCTTGAATTTTTTGAAGGAATTCATTAACAAGTTGTGTAAAGGAAGTAATTGAATTATTAAGTAATGATCAAAACTACTCCAAGGCCATATCTTTCAATGATCAAGGAAAATTTTAGCTAGGAAATCATTTTCAAAAATAAAATCACTACATAGAGCGGTAAAAACCAATATGTTATTATTGGGATCTCCTTTTCTAGCATACTTCTCAAAGCAAGGAATCTCAATGTTTTGCCTCATGGTAATTTTCAATATAGTGAATGATAATGGACTATGTGTGAGATATGTTAGAGGATTAAAATTGGATAATTGAGCTTAGTTCATGTTTAAAATTTGTCATTGTAAGGATGACATGTTTTGTAAAAGTTGATTTATTGCAGGATCATTTGGTGACATGTTTTGAGAATTTGTGGAATGTGAAGGACTATTATTGATGATTGGAGAATTGTTTTTTTGAAAGTTACCAAGAGGTGAACTAAATGGAGGTATGGTAGATGAACCTGGACAGAGGTATAAGGATTCCCACATTAAAATCCTAAAGTAGATTTAATACCATTTTTATATTGTGTAGTAGATGCCAGTATTGTGAAGGTGAAAGTAGGAATAGAAGGTATAGTCATTGGAGAGGAAACTTGTTTTCTCATTTTATTTTGAGTGTTAGTGAGGATTTGAGTGCAACTAGCAGCTGTGAGGATGTTTTCATCTACTATATGAGCTAGGCTACACAACACTTATATCCCTTGTCAATTGTTGATTAACTTTCAAGGTTATCCATGAGGGGAACCATTTCTCCAACCAAGGATTTAGTACTTAAGTATATTTGAAGGCCTTCTAGGTCTTTGTCTAATTATTTAATTTTATCTTCAGGGACATGTGCAACAAAAACTTGCAAGTCCATATGAATGTTTGGTGATGAAGAAGAGATAGGAAAAGTATAAGTAGGAATGAATGAATGAATGAAATATTTTAATGACGTTCACGAGACTAAATAGTCTATGGGACTAAGACAAACAAACTTAATTTTTCTTCATGCTCTTTTCCAAGTTGGATCTCCTACTATTAATTTTGACTAGAAGGCTAGTCGTCTGGTTAATCTTATCTTCCTCAAATAACTGGTGCATATTGTCAACTTTCAAACTATTTTTTGTGTTGAGTATGGATATCTTCATAAACTCATTTACATCTAGCAAACTTGCTTCCAGCATATCTTGGGGATGTAGAAACCTTGTTCTATTACATCAATATCATAGGCAATAGATGTGATAAATTATTCATGTATAAAATTTTCAGCCCTGTTTGTTTCTGAAACTATATATTTTTACACACAGTTTCCATTTATATAACTATTTAATGGTTTATACTCTATCTGCTCATCTTTATGCAAAATAGTTTTGACATGATATTGGAGAAATGCAATAATTGACACTACAATCCTATTATGTTAATAATATCATATAACAATTTATGAAGAGTTATGAATCTCGGGCTCCACATCAGATGTAATTGTAGCATAGGAAGCCATAAGTCTATAAGTGCATATCACATTGATATTGGATATGGGGCACCAGGTTGTGAATCTCATAAATTAATTACAAGGTTCAGGATACTTGATTGCTCATACAATGAAGAGAAAATAGATGATGGTGATAGAAATTGAAAAATTCCCAGAAATAGAAACAAGACTACATAGAGGTTACAAAGACATAACTATGACTAAATTTTGGATAGAAATTAGTTGGACAAGGGCATGGGTACCCTCGACTAGAGATCTAATTTTTTGACATTTTAAAGATCTAGAAATCAATTAGTCTTTAAGGATCTTAGGTTGTACATGTTCAATTTTCAAAACAGACAGAGTTCTTAGAATACAAGAAAACCTTTTTTTTTTATGTGAGGAACATATATGCATAAAAATTAGTGTCTTTAAAGAAAGAAAATGAATGCAATATGTTCCAATGACAATTTACAAAATGTAAAATTCTATAGCTAACTGAATTTATTGTTGAAATATTGACAAGATAACACTCTTTAAACTTTGGAATAAAAAATGACATCCAAATATTTACTTGGAATAAACCTACTTAACTAGTAAGTACACAAGTTAGGTATTTCCTTCTATGGATAGTCCATCATTCCAAAGATAACCTATTCACTTGGTTAACCCTACTTACATGTATATACTAAAAATCCCTCCTATACTGGATTATCTATCCTAGGAGTAAACTCAAGCTTTTCTAGTTAAATCAATAACTTAGCTAAATACACCATTTGTGCTTTTCATGTTCAATCATACCTAGTATATAATACCTATGATAAACACTCATCTCCTACTATGGAAGACTTAAAAAAACACACTATGAAAATAACATAATAGCTTCAACTTTCCTTTTCAAAATAATCTAAATTCTCCAAAGCATATACTGGAAAAGACATCTCAACTAGGCATGCAAGACACATCATTCAAAGTAAAATAAGAAAGAATAAGAGATCTACATGTTTGTGATCGCTTATCCAACTAAAGACATCAATGTAGCTCTCTCCAACAGTAATTAGCTTGATAATTAGCTTCTCACAAACAACTCTCTCACTTGTTGATATCTTACATCTCTCAAAAAACAATGATACCTCTTACTCACAAAAGAATACTCTCTATATCTTACTCACAAAATAATACAAGAATGGTTGGTAGAAACTCAAAAATAATGAACTACAAAAGAAGTATAATATCTTTGGGAAAGAATGTGTCCCTCACAATGAAATGATTTAGCTATTTATAGAGCAACCAAGCAACCTCAAAGCCTACAGTTTAGGCATGCAAAAATACAACAAGCTCCATGCAAAACAACTCAGTAATAAGGTTGCAATCAAATAAGCTTAGACTCAACAAAACCCCCTATAGATCGACTAGTTTTCATGACAACAATTCAAATACTTATTCCAAATGGACATGGATAATTCGAATTGCCACAAAGAGAAGAGAACGACAGCAATTCAAACTCAAAGGTGGTGCCATTTGCTATTCTATTTCCTTTATATTTGGGGTAGCTACACTCAGTCAACTTCCATTATATGACAACGGGTTTCCATCGACCCATTTGGTAAATGAATCAACTTTAGCAATTGATTACGTTGGATGGATTCAAGCATCGTCTTTACTAAAGGCATCAACCGATTCAAGCATTCTACAACCAACAATATCAAATGCAATGCTACACCATATATCATGTGTCATGCACTATGATAATTGATTTCCACTAGCAGCCAAAAGATATTAAATCGGATTACATTGACATGGTCAATATCAACCTTCATTCCATAGTCTCTATCGACTATAAAACAACCTTTTAAATCAACTTTAATGAGTAAGAGATAGTCGATCTCAATTAACATATATAATATGTTTAAAATATATTATTATTATATATATATATAATATTATATACATGTATATATATATATATGTATATGTATATATATATATATATATATATATATATATATATATATATTTATATATATATATATATATATATATATTTATATTTATATATATATATATATATTTATTTATATATATCCATTAATACACACACACACACACATATCGTAAGCCTATAATGTAAGCACACATTTGATATGTATATATATATGTGAGTATAGGCAAGATAATATATAATAAACACATTATATTGAATGCATGCATATATGTATATGCCTCTATGTACACGTATGTGTAGGTATATCTATATTGATGCATCTGTATGAGCATGTCAATTCTCCAACGTATGTATGTATCAATATACATATACATATGGATACGTGTATATACTACACATACACACACATAATATATATATGTTCACATCTATTACACATATAGCCATTCATGATTACCATCATATTGATAAGTGTTTATGTACGATACCTCTATACATATGCATATACATGTCATTAGATCCCATTGACATGTATGTGCATTTATGTAAACATACTTCGTATGTACATCTCATTTTTCAATATAATCATAATAGTGCAAGAAAGATCTCAAAATCTCAAACAGATAAACATCACCCAATGCATTCAGAAGTAACAAGACTCTCAAATGCAGACATATCAGCTAAGGATGACTTGTCTATTACCCATGAACTAACTCAACTCAATCTTTCTAATGTGGTGTGTTTATATGCTCAGATAGTTTACTTTTACCTGTTACCCAACCAAGATCTTCTCCCGAGTGATACTTCCCCTCCACCTAGAGGAATGGAACACATACCTACATCCACTAACACATGCACACAACAATCAAATGTTCATAACAATATGCAGTATACATTAACATCTCCAAAGTTAAAATGATGATAATTCAATAACCTTTCATTCATATATATGCAGTATTTCACCATGAATAAAATCAATTGAGATAGCATTCAAATGATAAAATCATCAAATGAGATAACATTCATATTGAAAACAAGGTAAAAGCATAATTTATTCATCTCCAAAATTCACATTACATTCATATTTACCCTATGTAGTAACAGTAAATAGTAATTGCACAATTGGGGTGTAACATACTTCCCCCCTTATGAATCCTCATCCCCTATGACCTAAGGTATTATTAAAACATAACAACTAACATTACAAATTATTCAACATTCTCAAAAGCATTAAGAATATGAGGAATTTTTTGCTAAATTTCTGCATAGTCGTCCAAAGTAGTTGTGTCTTCTGTGTATTGGTCCCACTGGAGTTTGCACTACAAGACCTCTTTGTTACACAAGTGTAGCTTACATGTTCCTAGCACCTTGATGGGCTTGAGAGTTACTACTCTAGGGTCCCGTACATGTAAAGCAATCCAATCAATTACATGATTATCTCCTGGTATATACTTTTTAAGGTAGGACACATGGAAGACATTATGTATTCTGGCAAGAGTGGGTGGCAACGTGATCCGATAGGCTACTAGATTCACTTCCTATAGAATATCAAAAGGTTCAACATAACACGGGGCTAACTTAGAAGACTTTCCAAATTTAATGGGGCTTTTATGAGGTTTCACTCTCAACAATACTTTGTCACCTAGGGAAAAATTACAGGGCACTCTCTTAGCGTCAGTCTAGCTTTTATGTCGATTGTTAGCTTCAACTAACCTTTACTTAACTATTTTAACTTGTTCATCCATTTTAGCCAATATTTTTGGCCCAAGACTCACTCGATCCTCAAGTTTATCCCAACTTATAGGAGTTTGACAATTTCGACCATACAAAGCTTCAAAAGGAGTCATCTTTATTACATGATGATATGAGTTATTGTAAGAAAATTCAACTAAGGGTAAGGAATCTTCCCACTTGTAATACTAATCCATGTAATACATCCTAAGTAGGTCTTCCAATACTTGGTTTACCCTTTCCATTTTCCCATCCATTTCTGGATGATACATTGAGCTTATATTCAACTAAGTCCCTAAAGCAAAAAATAAGGTTTGCCAAAACCTAGAAGTGACTCGTGCATCCCTATCAAAAATAATCTTTTTAGGAATCCCATGTGATCTAAACACTTCCTGCACAAATTTTCTCGCTATGATAGGTGTTCCATCAATTAGGTTCCCTGGTATAAAATGTGCTACTTTTGTAAGCTTATCTACTACCACCAAAATGGCATTGGGCTTATTCCTTGACATAGGAAATACTTGCACAAAGTCCATACTTATAACCTGCCACTTCCTTTCTGGCATATTGTGTGGATATAACAAACCCGCAGGATGATGATGCTCATCTTTCACCCTTTGGCACTCAAGACACCTAGCCAAAAAACTAGCGACATCTCCCTTCATTCCCTTCTAGGAGTGTGGTGTTTCATGTATTTCCTTCCATAAAAAAATTATTAATTCCTTTACGTCTCATACATACATTCTACTCTTATATGTAAGTATTCCACTAGGTTCAAATTGAAAACCTTCATACCTAGAATTTTGTGGAGTATCAGTGAGTGCTTGTTTAACTTGCAATAATACTCATCTTCCTTGCACTTTTTGAGTACTTTCCCCTTGAAATCAGTTTGGATTGTTACTATAGAAGCAAAGTGTCATCTTCGACTTAAGGCGTCGACAACCCAATTTTCTTTTACCTTAATATAACTGATATTAAAATCATAATTAGTTATTAAATCTAACCATCTTCTTTGTCTAGCATTGAAGTTAGGTTGAGTAAAAAGGTACTTTAACCCATTATGGTCATTTTTCAACTCAAAGGGCTTTCCTAGAAAATAGTGCCTCCACATTTGCAATGTATGAACTGCAACTGCCAACTCTAAATCATGAGATGTATAATTCATCTCATATGGTTTCAACTTTCTAGATTCATAATCAATTACTTTCCCATCTTGCATCAGTACACCTCCTTACCCTTCTGTACATGCATGCGTGATAACCGTAAAGTTACCTTCAGGATCTAGTACTTTTAAGATCGGTGTGGTGGTTAATTTCTCCTTGAGTAGGTCAAAATCCTCTTGAAACTTCTCAAACCATTCAAATCTCTTTCTTTTCTTTTGTAAAGAAGTAATTGGAAAAGCGATCTAAGAAAAGTTTGCAACAAACTTCCTATAATATCCTACCAAACCCATGAAACTTCTTTCCTCTGATATGTTCGTAGGTATAGGCCACTCAATTACTACTTTAATCTTAGTTGGATCTATAGCAATTCCATTTGCTGAAATCACATGACCTAAATAGTGTACCCTCTTTTGGAAGAATGTACACTTGGAAAGTTTACCATACAACCTATGTTCTCTCAAACGTTGTAGGACCATTTTTAAATGCTTGCAATGTTCTTCCTTATTTCTAGAATAAATCAACATATCATCTAGAAAAACTAGTACAATTTTTCAAGGTAATCCCTAAACACACTATTCATCAAGTTCATGAATGTTGCAGGTGCATTTGTTAAACCGAAAGGTAAAACTGTGAACTCATAGTGACCATATCTAGTTCTGAATGCAGTTTTAAAGATATCTTCATCTTTAACCCTCAATTGGTGATATCCAAATCTCATATCTACTTTAGATAATACAACGACACCCCTCATTTGATCAAAAAGGTCATCAACGTTTGGAAATGGATACTTTTTCCTAACCATAGCTTTGTTGAGCATACGATAGTTGATGCACAAATGCAATGCACCATCCTTCTTTTTAAAAAATATGACTGGTGCTCCCCAAGGTGATACACTTGTACTTTCGACAATAATTCGTCCAATTGTGTCTTAAGTTCCATAAGTTTAGTGGTTTTCATCCTATAGGGTACCATAGAAATAGGTTCTAACCCTTGAACTATATCTATAGAGAATTCAAATATTCTTTTCAAAGGTAACCCTGGTAACTCCTCTAGAAACACATCTAAAAAATTTGTTAATATTGGATACTTTTCCATATCTGATTTTCTAGTTTCATCTATTTCACCATCTTCTAGTTCTTGTAAACTCTAGAACTCTGAATCATCTCTATGCTTCCCAAGTTCTTCAATCTTTATCACGAAGAGTTTACACCCTTTCTTCTTAGATTTTATAAGTTGCACTGATGTAATTTTTCAAACCTTAACCTCTCTAGGTATCCCTTGGAATTTAACTTGATTCCCAAAATCATCTAGTCATTCTACAGTCTTAGCATGGCAGTCTACCTTAGCTCTATGATTCCACAACCAATTCATACCTTGGATAACATCATATGATCCTAAAGGTGCAACATAAAGGTTAACTTTTGTATTAAAACTAGGCAATTCTATTTTAGCTTTGAATAGACATTGATCCACTTTTGCTCTTGTCTGGTTTGCATACTCTACATTCCAAGACATTGCCACGTGTCCCGTTTTTCTAGATAATTTTTTAGCTATTCTAGGTGAAATGAAATTTTCAATTGCATCAATATCAATAAGAATAGAAATAGGTAAACCAAACAAAATACCTGGAATTTTGACTAGAGTTACTTGGTACTCTACCTATTGATCATCCACTACTGCATGAAACTTATGTTGAAACATTGCTTGTTGAGTGGGTAATGGATTTCCATATGATCATGATCCAGGAGTTTTATAGGGACACTCATTAGCATAGTGATACCCTCTACATATAAAACATCCTGTAGGCGGTCCTCTTTTCCCTATGGTTTCTATAGACTTGTTGATATTATCACTAGCCTTATTGGTACTACCCATGCTAGATTCATTCCTTTTCCTCTCTCTCCTAATCTCTTTTCCATTATTGCAGAATATTTTACTCTTCTACCTTGGAGAATTTTGCACAGATTCTCCCTTCTTAGGAACTATCTTGTTAGGAACTTCCACATCCTTCTCTTGCTCTTTTCTTTCTTAACAAGTGGATTTAGCCCTAAGCTTTTGCTCTTGCGTAATTGCTTTCTCATATACAAGATCCATTGTTGTTGGACCATGCATATCCACTTCTCCTCCAATATTACTATTGTGTCCCATTATAAATTTCCTAATAGGAAAGTGCTCATCCTTATGATATATGTGAACATAGCATAGAAATCAGGTGAAGTTCTCCCAATATTCGTTGATTGTCATGTTACCTTGTCTCAAACCTTGGAAATTCAAAAAAATTGGTCATAGTAAAGTTGTGGTAACCATTGTGGAAAATCTCCACAAATTCTCCCCATGTCATCTTCCATGAGTTGATATTAAGTTCCAACTTCTTGCCTATCCACCAGTTAGAGGCTTCCCAGGTACTAATTGATACACACCCCATACGGCTTTAGTAACTTCATCACAGTTTTCGTATTTCAAAACAATTTTCCATTTGAACAAGCCACACCTCAGCCTCATCACCTCCAGCACTTCCATCAAACTTAGGTGGAATGACCTTCTTCATGTCCCTGGAAAGTTCGGAAGCCACAAGATTCTTATTCCTTTCCACATTTGGCATAGATGATTTTTCCTTCTCATGATTATGGTTTTTACCATGCCCATGGGAGGAATTTTCCCCCTCATGTTCATTAACGAGTACTTCCTTTTCTACCCTATCCTTAACCCTTTCTTGTTCAAGGTTAGCCAACCTTTCCAAGATTTGGTTAAGCTTCGCCTCTACTCTAGTGGTTCCTTGCCAACCTCCTGACTTCCACCAGGATTAGTTTGTGTCCTCACCATGCTTATGTGATAGGTTTTTACTTGAATGTTTTATCCATGTTAGACAAAATCATGTTATCAATTATCTTATGGAAAACATAAAAATAAACATTCATATGTACACAAGAATTCCACATAAGATTTAAGCATATGCTTCTTTTGATAAACACATAATTTTTATTCATTTCTTGAGGATTTCAATATCCTTTTGATTACATGGAGTGACTATTCAGGTAGTCGAGTGGAGAGTATCCTTCAGATTCACTCTCAGACACATATCTTAAAGGAGTATAACCTATAGACTAAGAAAATTGTTGTTCCCTATCTTTTTGTTCATCTCTCATTTGTCCGTACATATCCCAAAAAGGATAATAACCTTCAGATTTATCATTTGATACATGGTTTTGAGAGGCAATACCAATATGGTGTTCATCAACAATGTAGTCTACACTTTTTGTAGACATTTGTTCATGAGACCATTTCTCATTTGGCAGTGTCTGTAGTACATATCCCTCAGACTCTTTACTTGAAGAAATTGTTATTACTTTCGCCAGTGATAGAACCCTAGGATCCCTAAAGATGAATGTTGGGCTAACACTTTCTTCTGAATTCATACCCCTGGAAAGTGGTAATGACTCAGACTTTTCTGTTGAGATGGTTGGTAGGTAATTGTACATAGCCTCCATCTTCATCTTCCTCTTCACATCACTGATTAGAGAAAGTGCGTGACTAAAAGTTTTAGTGTGACTCAACCAGATGGCATTATCGTAGTTGGTTCCTTCTATGGTTCTAACGATGGCTTATTTTTCCTTCTTTTCCTTCAGGTAATGCTCGCTTCTGATTACTGACTTTCAAGCCGTTAATCTCAAACGCACCATCGTAGCACAAGATTTCACAACATTAGATAACGTTGGATGGAAAAATGATGAGATCATAGGTTCCAGAGCTAAACCTGGTAGCTTTGATACCACCTGTAACGTACTAACCCTTCTATGAAGTAAAAATTCTAATTTTTCACCATATGAGTAAAAAATACAAGTAACAAACCATTGCAATAAAAAAAATTATTTTTATTTATTGATAATTTCCAATCAAGATGCATAACATATTACAACATGAATTCCTTTTCATTTCATAAAATACATCAATGCAAGAAAGCATACAAATACATACATAGCTCAAAGAGCTTTAGAACAAATAGTTGTAAGATGGTCCAGGATCCTTCCTTTCAAATCTCGGTTCTTTTGTCACCTACTATGGAGGAGAAGCATCACTTAGGAACTTTTTTTCCAACCACGGACTCAGAATGCATCCCCCACACATCTATCATTCGATAGATGGCCCTTCCCTTTGACGAAGAGATTGGTAGAGTAACCAATAAAGACAACCAACTAAGCATAGTGTTGTGTCCTACATAACTAGAACTTGTAACCCTAGAATCTCTATCTAGCATGTAATACTAGATCACGGTGAACTAAAAGTGTAGTCTTGGTAGTCACACAAACTAAGGTAGGGTCTCAGACATTCACACTACTTTGGCCAAAGTGTTCTCATTTAGTACTTAAAATGAATTCATCTATCACATACACTACTCAGGGTTGATTTGACTTAAGGCTATTTTAAGCTATGAATAGGTAATTCCTTCAATGGATATTCCATCATCCCAAATAACCTACAATCATATTAATATACTTGGAATAAACCTACTTAACTAGTAAGTACACAAGTTTGGTATTTCCTTCTATGGATAGTCCATCATTCCAAAGATAACCTATTCAATTGGTTAATCCTACTTACATGTAAGTACTAAAACTCCCTCACATACTGGATTATCTATCCTAGGAGTAAACACAAGTTTTTCTAGTTAAATCAATAACTTAGCTAAATACACCATTTTTGCTTTTCATGTTCAATCATACCTAGTATATAATACCTATGATAAACACTCATCTCCTACTATGGAGTACTTAAAAACACACTATGAAAACAACATAATAGCTTCAACTTTCCTTTTCAGAACAAACTAAATTCTCCAAGGCATACATTGGAAAATGTTGGGAATAGGATGCCATTTAATTGCAATCCTAAACATTATTTCATGTATCTCCTGAGTCCTTGGAAAGTGTTCCCCAAACACTAGGATTAGAAAGAGATTAAATTTGAATGAAATGAACGTGTAAATTGACATTTGTAATTAATTATAGATGATAGGAACATGTGGGGATGCCCATGAAGAGCTCCTACAAAATAGGAGCACATGGGGCACCCATATGGAAGGTGGAACTCACCTTGAGTTAAGTTAATTGTTTGGAGTAAAAGATAACACTTTAGTAATGCATGTAAAGATCCTAGAAGTTATGTATTGATGTTTACATGCATGGAGTTCAGTTCAGTTTAGTTTAGATCAGTTCAGTTTAGTTTACTTTCGTTAAGTATCAATTCAGTTTAGTTATCTTTAGTTGCATGTAGTTAGATTCAATTGATTGCTAGTTGACTTCAGTTGACTTTGAATGCATGACTAATGACTTGAGTTGCATGACAAATAACCGGCAATACATTCAGTTAAGTGGGGATGATCAATCATGCATGATATTTGCATGAATGGTGGATAGATATGTTTCAGTTAACAGAGATTGACTTGGGCCCACCTTGGGCACCCAAGTTGGCATCTTGGAGTTAATGCTTTTGTGTGATAAGATATTTTATAAGGCTGAGTTAAGTGGGCCCATTCTTGGGCACCAACTTTGAGGATAAGCTTAAAAGATATCTTAAGAATCAACGTTGAGTTATGACTTCAGTTTGGGATGCCCAAATGAATGGACATATTTTGACATTGTGCTTCACGGTAGAACTCTACTTGCAAATAATAGTCATGGGTTTTGTGAGATAAAAATTATGCTTTGTAATTGTAAACTCTTTGGAGTTTACAACGCTCATTATTGTTTATTTATTGCAGCAAGTTGAAGAGAGTTAATCAAAGTTTATTGCAGGTTGTGAAGAATTGTTGAAGGCAAAAGAAGTATCTCAAGAAAGGATTGGAATTATTATAATTTTATTCTGAGATTAAATAATACATTGATTCTTGGTGGAGTTTTTTCCCGAAATAGTTTCTCCATGGTATATGTTGTGTAACTTCTTTCTTCCGGTCTTATTCTTCTACAATCTTCTATCTACTTCAACAAATGGTAAAATGAATTAAATAGATAATCATCCACAAAGAAATTGTAACAAAGAATAATTAATTAGATCTATAACTACAATAGTTTTACAAAGTATTAAGCTACATAATTACCTCCATTTTCAACATTTGGTATCAGAGCTAATGGTTGGGGTAGAGTTTGGGACACCTTTCTCTTAAAAGTTTGAAGGTTTTTTGGCTGTAGTGGGAGCTTTTACTATTGTGTTATTGCTGATTTTGGAGAATAAGTATGTTACAATGAGTTTTAATTCTCATTTAGATATTGAAAGATTCAATGTATCTAATCATGAGATGTGGAAACTAAAAATGGAGGATCTCCTTGAAGAGAGAGATTAGTGATTAGCTGTTGATAATGAGACAAAGTCACCTACAACGATGTCATTTGAGGATTGGGCTAAGCTTGAAAAGAAGGCAAGAGGGACCATAATATTATGTCTTGTTGATGTTATTCTCTTGAATGTTTCAGAAGAAAATACTGCATATAAGCTATGGAAAAGAATATGTGATATCTATCAAACCAAAAGTCTTACTAATAAGTTGTATCTGAAAAGACAGTTGTATTCTTTAAAGATGAAAGATGGCGATTTTGTTGCAAATCATTTGAATGCTTTTAATTTGATTCTAAGTCAGTTAACATCTATAGATGTAAAGCTAAAAGATGAAGATAAATGCATATTGTTACTTTGTTCTTTACCAGAATCTTGGGAAAATCTAATTGTTTTTATTAGTGATAGTGGTGTAGATCCGAAGATGGACAATATAATTCCTACTCTCCTATCAAAGGAGATGAGGAGGAAGTCTAAAATGGAAATCCAAGATGCCTTGTTTGTAAAAGGTAGGCCTAAGAAAAGGGAACCTAAGGGAGACAAGGAAGGGAAGGGTAAGTCAAAAGGACAAAGTAAGGTAAAGTATTGGAACTGTGGTAAACTGGGACATGTGAAGAAGGATTGTAAGAACAAGAAAAATAGTTTTGATTCTTCTACAGAGGAATCCTCGGGTGACGATAATCATGATTTGATCATTTCATGCAAAAATGTTAGTGATGACTCTTTGCTTGATGTTAAAGAGTGATCTTCATGTGGAGGATGGTAGTCATGATGCCATGTGTAGCTCATACAATAGTTCAGTGGGAGTTGTTGGTAGTGATGTGGATGCATCATTGGTAAGGTTATCTTCATTTGATTGGGGATATGGTTTTTTATTGGTTTAGAGTGGTTGCTATTATGTCATGGTTTACTCTTGATATGCATTTAGAGTTTGGCATGGTACTTGTTCTCTTGAGACTAGGATGTATATATGTTATGGTGCATGTGATCTCCTAGTAGGAGATGGTTAGATCATGTTGTCATGTTTATTTTCTTGATTCATGATTGGAGCTTTGACATTGATCTTGTGTAGTTCTCTTAAGTATTGGGTACATTAATCATTTGCTTGATTACTTCATGATAGTGCTATGTTGTATTTGGAGTTTGGCATGGATTGGTTGGTTATAGGTCCTCATGGATACTTGGAGAAATAGGCGAGGCTTGAGTTCTCTTATGGTAATAGATATATGTTGGAATGGTTACTTGTAAGAAAAGTTATTTTCAATAGTAAAGAACAAGAAGCCTACACCTTGGTTGGATGTGAGTTCAACACACTCGACGGTTTCGCATGCCTCCAAAGAGGCAGTTTGGGTATAGAGACTTGGGAAAGGTATTGGTTTTAATTGCAAGTAAGTTATACATGATTGTGATAGTCAAATTATTATGTGTTTAGCCAACAATCCTATGTATCATGCTCGTACTAAGCATGTTGATGTTCAATATCACTTTGTGCAAGAAATGGTTGAGAGTGGGAAGGTATTAATTAAGAAAGTTGACACTTTAATTAATGTTGTAGATTATTTTATAAAACTAGTTCCTACAGATAAGTTCTCTTGGTTTTGAGTATTAATCATTTTCTTGGAGCTTCATGATTATGTAGGTTGCATTTGAAGTTGGCATGGATTGATTAGTTGGTGCAGGAAGGCCATTGGCCTTGAGTCCTATACTTTATTTATAATAATGATTCCTTGTTTAGAATAATTGCAATGTATAATGTCAAGTGGGAGAATGTTGGGAATAGGATGCCATTTAATTGCAATCCTAAACATTATTTCATGTATCTCCTAAGTCCTTGGAAAGTGTTCCCCAAACACTAAGATTAGAAAGAGATTAAATTTGAATGAAATGAACATGTAAATTGACATTTGTAATTAATTCTAAATGGTAGGAACATGTGGGGACGCCCATGAAGAGCTCCTACAAAATAGGAGCACATGGGGCACCCACATGGAAGGTGGAACTCACCTTGAGTTAAGTTAGCTATTTAGAGTAAAAGATAACACTTCAGTAATGCATGTAAAGATCCTAGAAGTTAGAGATTGATGTTTACATGCATGAAGTTTAATTCAGTTTAGTTTAGATTAGTTCAGTTCAGTTAAGTTCAGTTTAGTTTAGTTTAGTTCAGTTCAATTATCTTCAATTGCATGTAGTTAGTTTCAATTGAATGCTAGTTGACTTCAGTTGACTTGGAATGCATGACTAATGACTTGAGTTGCATGACAGATAATAGGTGATACATTTAGATAAGTGGGGATGATCAATCATGCATGATATTTACATGAATGGTGGAGAGATATGTTTTAGTTAACAAAGATTGACTTGGACCCACCTTGGGCGCCCAAGTTGGCATCTTGGAGTTACCACTTTTGCATGATAAGATATTTTATAAAGTTGAGTTAAGTGGGCCCATTCTTGGGCGCCAAATTTGAGGATAAGCTTAGAAAATATCTTCAGAATCAACGTTGAGTTATGACTTTAGTTTGGGATGGGTTGCCACAATAGTGGTTTACAATTTCTGGGATGAACTGATTTTTGCTGAAATCACATATTTTTAGAAAATATAATCATTTAAGCCTTGAAATTTTCCATTTAAATAATTCCAATTGAGAGGGTTTGATCAAACTACCTTAAATCAAACCCCCTTGGATAGAACCCCACTAGTTTTAAGCCATACCTATAACAGAGTCTCCTTTACACCTATCGAAATGTTGATGAAAAACCACTTTTGATTTACCTTTTGGGGGATCAAATGAATTCATTTAAAATTTATTTTTTGAAAGTATGTATTCCTTATTATAAGCTTCCCAAAAAGTATAATTTTAAATAAATTTAATTTGATTATTATATTTATTTTTTATTTCTTGTGAATGTAGGTTTTTCACCAAAAATCAAGCTCTCTATTCTGCACATGTGGAAAAATATCAAATTATTAAAAAAAAAAATTAAAAATATTAGTGCACCAGATATTGAAGTCCTTGATCCAACAAAGAAAAAAAATTGAATTTTGATAAATACAAAAAAAGTTGTGTTATACGGTCGCGCTATGTTTGAATTATAATTGGTTTGAATTTGAAACTTGATTAAAGAAAAAATATTCAATAAAAAACTATCTAACCAAGTGGAAGCACTAGATATCAGAGTTACAAATCTAAATTTGAAAGAATTAGAATTTTATCCTTCATGGGAAAAAAGTTATGTGTTATACGGTGAGCGTCACTTTTTAAAAATGTTGTTTTCTGAAAAAAAACTAGTTTTCGAGGGAGATGGAAAAAGAAGTGCAATATGATTCCAAAAAATTTGAAAAAAATATATTTAGAATCTATAGACAAAATTTCATGAAACTCTAGTTTACATCATCTTCAAATTCCTCATGGTTTAGCTGCTATAGGTGCCCGAAAGTGAAAATTTAGTTAAAAAAAATATTTCAGTGTCCAGTTTGGCCAAAAATTGTAAACCACTATTGTGGGATCACAAATGGATGAAGGACTTGTTTTGACATTGTTCTTCATGGTAGAACTCTACTTGCAGAGAATAGACATGGGTTTTGTGAGATAAGCATTTTGCTTTGTAATTGTAAACTCGTTGGAGTTTACAAGGATCATTATTGTCTATTTATTGCAGCAAGTTGAAGAGAGTTAATCAGAGTTTATTGCAGGTTGCAAAGAAGAATTGTTGAAGGCAAAAGAAGCATCACAAGCGGATTGGAATTATTGTAATATTATTCTGAGATTAAATAATACATTGATTCTTGGTGGAGTTTTTCCTAAAAGGGTTTCTCAATAGTCTATGTTGTGTAACTTCTTTCTTCTGGTCTTATTCTTCTACAATCTTTTGTCTACTTCTACAAATGGTAAAATGAATTAAACAAATAATCATCTACAAAGAAATTGTAACAAAGAATACTTAATTATATCTACAATTACAATAGTTTTACAAAGTATTAAGCTACATAATTACCTCCATTATCAATAGAAAAGACGTCTCAGCCATGCATGCAAGACACGTCATTCAAAGTAAAAAAACAAAGAAGAGATCCTCATGCCTGTTATCGTTTATCCAACTAAAGACAACAATGCATCCCTCCCCAACAGTAATTAGTTTGATAATCAGCTTCTCACAAACAACTCTATCTCACTTGTTGATAGCTTACTTCTCTCAAACAACAATGATACCTCTTACTCACAAAAGAATACTCTCTATATCTTACTCACAAAATAAGACAAGTATGGTTGGTAGTAACTCATAATTAATGAACTGCAAAAGAAGTATAATCTCTTGGGGAAAGAATGTACCCCTCACAATGAAATGGTTTAGCTATTTATAGAGCAACAAAGCAACCTCAAAGCCTATAGTTTAGGCATGCAAAAAGACAACAAGCTCCATGCAAAGCAACTCAGAAATAAGGTGGCAATCAAATAAGCTTGGACTTAGCAAAATCTCCTACAGATCGACTAGTTTCCATGACAGCAATTCAAAGACTTATCCCAAATGCACATGGAGAATTTGAATTGCCATGAAGAGAAGATATCTACAACAATTCAAACTCAAAGGTGGCACCATTTTCTATTCTATTTCCTTCATATTTGGGGTAGTTGCACTCAGTCAACTTCCATTATATGACAACAGGTTTCCATCGACCCATCTGGTAAATGAATCGACTTTAGCAATTGATTACGTTGGACAGAGTCAAGCATGGTCTTTACTAAAGGCATCAACCAAGTCAAGCATTCTACAACCAGAAATATCAAATGCAATGCTACACCATATATCGTTTGCCATTCACTATGATAATTGGTTTCCACTAGCAGTCAAAAGTTGTTAAATCGGCTTACATTGACATGGTCAATATCGACCTTCATTCCATAGTCTCTATTGACTATAAAACAACCTTATAAATCAGCTTTAATGAATAAGAGATAATCGATCTCAATTAACATATATAATATGTTTAATATATATATTATTATATATATATAATATATTATATACATATATATACTTAAATACTTAACATGTATATATATATATCGTAAGCCTATAATGTAAGCACACATTCGATATATATGTGTGTGTGAGAGAGAGAGAGTACAAGCAAGACAGTATATAATAAACACATTATATTGAATGTATGCATATGTGTATATGTATAAATGTATATGCCTCTATGTACATGTATGTGTAGCTATATCTATATTGATGCATTTGTATGAGCATGTCCGTTCGCCAACGTACACATGTATTGATATACATATACATATGGATACATGTATATACTATACACATATATATATATGTTCACATTCGTTTCACATATAGCCATTCACAATTACCATCATATTGATAAGTGTTTACGAATGGTACCTCTATACATATGCATATACGTGTCATTAGATCCCATTGACATGTATGTGCATATATATAAACATACTTCCTATGTACATCCCATTTGTCAATATAATCGTAATAGCACAAGAAATATCTCAAAAGCTCAAACAGATAAACTATCACCCAATGCATGCAGAAGTAAACAGGACTCTCAAATGTAGACATATTGGCTAAGGATGACTTACCTATCACCCATGAACTAACTCAACTCAATCTTTCTAATGTGGTGTGTGTATATGCTCAAATAGTTTACTTTTACCAGTTACCCGACCAAGATCTTCTCCTGAGTGATACTTCCCCTCCGCCTAGAGGAATGGAACTCATACCTGCATCCACTAACACATGCACATGGTAGTCAATTGTTCATAACAATATGCAGTATACATTAACATGTCCAAATTTAGAATAATGATAATTCAATAACCTTTCATTCGTATATATTCAGTATTTCACCATGAATAACATCAATTGAGATAACATTCAATTGAGATAATCATCAAATGAGATAACATTCATATTGATAACAAGGTACAAGCATAATTTATTCATCTCTAAAATTCACATTACATTCGTATTTACCCAATATAGTAATAGTAAATAGTAACTACACAATTTGGGTGTAACACACACCCTAGGATCACTTGCAAAATAAAAGATAACCTTCTACAAGAGAGTATGGAAAGAAAATAGATTGCTTCGTATTGATGCAATAATATACAATGATCAATAACGGATCAATGTTAGTATATCCCTATGATTACAAAGTGTACAAGAGGTATTTATCATATAGGCAAGGTGAGAGATAGGATTAAAAAAGATTTGGAAAATTATCTTAATTCCATTACATGAGACAAATAATATTAAATGACCTAGGACACAAGAAGTAAATGACTAAAGACAAGATCTAATGGCAACGGAGACTTCTAGAAAGATTCCTAGTATCTAAGTAAACTTAACATGTGAATAGGACCTACTAGGTGAACTATTTAGGTAAAAAAACCTTATTGACACCCACATTATCTACTTCCAAGCTATTATAATTTAATTACTAACTCTAACCTTTGGGGATTTGAGTCCACCTAAATCCCCCTTCTTATATGTGCTTTTATGTTTACATCCTATGAGATATGATTTTATGTTTATGCTTATGCATGCCTACATTTTCTTTGATATTCTCTTGGTGCTTACATGTTTTATCTTATAATAGCTATGACATTTTTTCACTCATTGGGGGTATTTATTACCCCCACCACACACATAATTTTCATGATCTATCTTACATTTACTTATTCTTCTATGATATAATCTATTAGCACTTGTTATTTTCCATCATTTTACATTTGGAGATGCATGGCTTATTCTTTCACATGTGCTTTCAAGAACAAATATTAGTACGTTGTTACATATTTATCACATGAAGATATCTGTGCATTCTTACATGCTTGTGACATTTTACATGGTGATACATTTTTCTCTCTCCTCCAATTCTTTTATGTAACCAATTGGACCCTGGGTATATACTATCACTAATGATCTTTGATGATTATGATTATAGTGATTAGCTCATGGTTATGATGATCATTTTTATTCTAGATAGAGTCTTACTTCCATTCTAGATAGAGTTGTATTTTTCCACCCAATGGAGTCCTATTATTTCTACTCTAGGTAAAATTATTTATATTCTAGGTAGACTCACTTTACCCGTGTTTGTAACTTCTTTTTACTTTTTACTTTTGTTTTTTTATTCACAAATAATTTTGGTAGTTGTTTTTATGCCTATTTTTAAATTCTTGATAGGTGCTACATATTAGAACATTTTTCTTTTCTACTTGTAGGTTCCAAATGGAGCACTCATTACGAGGAGAGTACATAAAATTAACATCCTAAGTTGTATCCTTTATATGAGTAATTATTTATTTTCATGTTGTTTGCTTGTTTTACTTTGATATGCATCTATATAGTAGTTCACATGCAAGCAAAAGTGGGATCAAAATATAATGGTGACAAATGTACACCCTACACTTTCTCCTTAATTTTGGACTTGCTTTAATCTATTTGGCCCTAATGCAATGACTTGTGAGAAGTGATATAATTTTAGTGGAAGCTAGAAAATAACCCAATCCTAATTTGGTTCCATCATCACCCATCCCAATGGACTGGTCCTAAATCTTTTTTTTTTTATCCATTCCTTATCCCAAATTATTTTTATAGGTGCAAAACTAACTCAAGTTAGTTTTGCAAGTGTAGAAATGACCCTTGAGTTTTAATTTTTGAAATTGGGTTCATGCTTCCCCTTTCCAACTAGCCATTATGAGTTCACTAAAGCATGAAATATTTTGAATTACACATTGTGGTGTTGTATACAAGGACACACACTATTTTCTTATGATCATCTAGAAAATCATTTAGAGACATCAAGGATCTAGCATGAGAGCTTTGTTACACATTGCATTATATCACAAAAGCATGGCATCAACATAGCAAAATTAACAAAGTTCATCTCCACATTTAAGTTTCTAATGTGTAGGCATGGTAGTTAGTTCAATAGTCGTAGAAGTGAACCAAAAGAACATACAAAAAATTTCTTAGTCCCAAATGATTGTCTTGATAGATTCCTTTTTTTTGACACATCAATAAATCAATTAATAACATATATTATAGTTAACTCAACATTAAACCTAAAAATAAATATTATTATTTTATGAATCTATATTTTTTTATCTAAACCATATGATTAAACATTAACTTTAAATAATCTATTATGTGAAATGAAAGAGCATGATACTAGCATGCTAACATTTTTTATACATATTTTTGTTGAAAGGAATGCCAAAATCAATTGAATGGTAAGGTAAAGTTAGAAATATGTTCCTATCAAATTACTTGTTTCCTTGAATCACTCTCATTTTCTATGTGCTTGTCAATATCTTTTATAAAACCATAATAAGAAACCTTGGTTCTCGCCTTGTATTAAATAAATAAATAAACAAAAGACGAAGTTTAATAAAAAAAATGTGTCATAGAATGGCGTGGACGCCACTATAATAATAAACAATAATCAAATATATGAAATGTGGGGCCCGGTGGAGGGTTTGAAGGGGTTTACCGTTGAAAAAGTATTAATGGATCCCAGCGATTTAAAAGAGGGGAACAAAAACGTTGATAACAATATGATCTTTTCTTTTTTAATTTATTTTTATGTATTATTTTCAAGGAAAATAAACTTTTAAATTAAATAAATGTAATAATTAAAAGTATAAATTAATTTATATTAATTAATTGAGTGATGTGGATGTGATAGTAAATGTAATGTGGATAGAGCCATTTAATTCTTGGTGTAATGATGATGCAGTAATTTGTTGTAGATATTGAAATCTGTATACTTTGGAAATGGAAATTGATTCTCTATTTGTATTTTGCATTAGAATTAGAATATTTTGTCAACTCTATGGAGGGTTCAGTTCTCAGGTTGGGACATTTCCATGAGTGTTGATATGATCTCTAGCCACAGACTTGATCTAGTGTAGCGCACACTCATGCTTCTTGGTTCACTTGATTTGTTATTGTCTACTTTATTATGACGACAAGTTCAAAATACCTTTAGAGGGTTGTCAAATCACTAGGGGACAAGTTCTCCAAGGTCACCCTGGAAAAGATGGACTTTATGATCATGCAAATGATTGAGGACAACAATCCTTAAACGTGCAAATGTTTCTAGGGTGATTATGTAGACTTTCATTCATTTTAGTGCACTAATGTAAGAGTTCCTAACATGCTTCTTTCATAAATGTGAATTATATTCAAATGTTTACTTGATCAAATGAATGTAATTGAATACCTTTAAATAAAACTTCATAGTAATAAATTGTGCACTTGTGTGTCTAATCAATTCATAATTTGTCAAATGAAATAGGTGGGAGTTGGCCGAATTTTAATATTAATTTTGAAATGTTAGAGATCAAAATCTACAAATGTAGAATCAATTCTACATGTGTAGGATCAATCTATTAAAATTTGAGAGCATCTTAGTTTAGATTTCATTATTATGCTTGTAACACATAAGAAGTTACAATTTTGAGTTGAGGTATAAAAATTATGATCAAAACGTGTGTTTGTCTTTCAACCAATACAATCAACTAAGTGGATTTATTTATGTTATTTTGAAATTCCAAGATTTTATAACATGAGAATGAAATAGATATAAAGTGTATGGAAAATGTATAGGAATTGATGGGATAAGGTCAATGTATGAGAATTTATGTAAATGCAAATAGATGAAAGATCATAGAATAAGCCTGACTTCACACAAGATTGTATCATTTGTCAATATGTAATTGTATCAAACCAATATCTCAAAATGGGCCCAAAATTCAATGGAATCATAATGGGTATGTAAATTTTAAAATTGTATTTTCCCCCACTTTAAGGTGCATGTAAATCCTAGAATGATCATCTATCTCAAAGAATGTAGCACTCTCAAAAATGCATGTATAGTAAATATTCAGACATAAAAGGATATTTAAGTCCATATAAAGTAATGGATCCTACTAAATGTCATCATGTAAGTCCATCATTCGACATGTGTGCTCCATGGGAACCTACAAAATAGAGTAAAAATATGTCATGAGTACCTTTTTTATGCAAGAATAAAGACAACAACAAGTTAATTTTAATTTTAATTATCATGAGAAGTAGAGAGTAGAATTAGAAAACTCTACATATGTGGAAATCAACATGGTGGTTGTAGGATGACATGGTATATTCAGCTTCAATAAACAACTAATAGAGATAGTGTGTGTATTTAGCCTAAATGTGTTTAGGATTATGATGCAATTAGAATATGAGTATTGTAATTAATATATTATTGTTCTATTGTACAAAAGGAAAAGTAAAGAAATGAATTTTGCTATTATTACCAAGAAAAAGAATAAGGAAAAGAGTTATAAGTGTTTAGAAAGAAGATTAGGAAATGTTCCTACATAGGAGTCTAGGGAAAGGATCAAACAAAACTCTCAAATTGATTGCTAAGAGAGAAGCAATGGATAAAGATTGTTCATTTAAGAAGATATGAAAGGATGTTAATATCTTTCCATGGAGGGGAAAAACAATAACATAGAGACAATATTAATAAAGAAAGAGTAAATGGTTGTTCTCTCAGTTGGAAATCTAGATTAGAGAAGCCCAAAAATAAAACCAACAACAAATTTGAGAGGAGAGAGAGAGAGAGAGAGAGAGAGAGAGATATTTTGAAGGTTTAGATAAGAATGTTTAAGAAAATATTCAAGAAGAGTTTTTGGTAGCATATGAGAGGTTGTACAATACCACACGTGTCGTTTGGGTCATTTTTGGGACCCATATATGGGTTGCATACAACTTAAGTAGCCCTAAACAAGCTATAAAAAAGTAAAAAATTGTAAAGGAAAATTAATTTAATGGGAACAAGACAACTAAGTGTTATTATGAAAGGATATCATGGAAAAATATTATGAAAGGCATTAAGAGGCTATAAAAAGAAGATAAAAGTGGGAGATAAGAGCATGACATATGAATTATATATGTACATAAATAAGTGTGTAAGATATAAGAGAAATACATGGGAAAAATGAAGAATGTGATAATGTGAGAGCATTAGGAATGAATTATAAGACATGTATAATCTACTGTATAAGAAATTGAAGTATATTAATGTATGTTTTTATGTATAGTTATGTACATATGTGCATATTTAATTACTTTAAATTTGGTCTATATTTACTAAGTTCTCAATTTTTACTACACACTGAGCTTTACTACATAAAATAGAGTATAAAACCTTATACTCTAGTCTAGCATTCTCTATCAACAAGAGCTAAGAGGCTTGATGGATTGAAAAATGATTTTCGATGCTTGGAATAAGGGGCATTAGCAAGATAAGATGTGTTGTTAGGGTTTCATTTTCTAGAAAAATGGAATAAAAACATGTTTAAGATATTTTTACTATTAGGGGTTGAATTTGATGTGCAAAGATACCTACACGCCTATGGTAGAGTCTAAGTATAGACACATTATGAAAAACATAGAAAAAAAAATAAGAATAAAGTTGAGATAAAATTTGGCAACTAGTGGGAGAAAAGGGTTTAAGTAATAGGCCAAATGAGCCCTAAAATGTGCTAAGGGAGCTATATAATATTTAAAAGAAGAGGGGAAACAAAGACACAAATGCAATGAAATGAATTTTATACCTTGCTCTCCATCATTCCTTTGTTTGAGCAAGAAGAGGATGAATGTGCACCCAATAATCTTGAGAAGACTTCAATACCCCCCAATAATCCTCTTGATAAGCTCTTTGTGTTTATGTATTAATGGTGAAATGTGGATGCTTCTCAAACTTGCAACATAAGTTTACAATAGAGATTGTTATGATGTTGAGGATGGAGAATCAAGATATTTGAGATTTGATTTGAAGATCAATGGTGGAGGATTCATGAGGGGTTAGGGTTGATGAGGGATTGCCAAGTGTCATCCTTAAATTGATGTACTCGAGAGAGGGGATGATTGAAGAAATATTAAGGTCTAGGATTTGTTTGACAAAATCCAATGGTAGAGGATGAATCTTCTCACACATGTGTGAGAGGATGTATTGGGAAGAGGGACCAAGGACAAGTGTCCTCTTAGACATGTATGAGGACACCTTGGGAAGAGAATTTTGGGTGTCTTCTCACATATGTGTGAGGAGATGGCATGGGGAAGGGAGATAGAAACATAATTTCTCACACATTTGTGAGAGTCACTGTGACTAAATTGAAGGTGAGGATTTCCCTAATCAAATGGATGGTCAAGGTTTTATTGTAGCTTTTTAGGATAATTATGACTAGGGTGATTAATTAGATTAATCATTTTTAGGAATGTGCAAGGGATTACCTTAATTAATTCATTTTAACTAACTAATTAGATTTGAGATGGAAAAGGGGAATTAAATAAATGATTCATTTTTTTAATTCTTGTGGGGTAGGACTATAAGGTTGAACTTGATTAATAAATATTCATTCATTTAAACATGAATGATAGGATAATAGATAAATAAATTAAAGAAATGATTTATTTAATTAATTCTTTGGATATGATAAATTTTGTCATGGTTAGCTGTGGAAAATTTTAGTTGTCTACATTTTATACTTCTTTGAAATGGCATCACAACTAAGAGAAGAGGAGTTTTATCAAAGAAGAATAAAACATAATGGGTAGAAAGGGATTACATAGTGGCATGAATCCCTAGTCATTGGAAGAATGAGAATGATGATGTGGAAGGAGATTTGTATGCCCCCTTGACAAGAAAATAAAGTTTGAGAACATAGGTGTTCTCTCAAAATGGATGAAGGGATAAGGGGATAAAGGATATAAAGATGAGGATGTGGAGGAATAGGCTAGGATAATAATGATGGAGGGATGGATGGATGGAGTAGGATAGTCATGTTGCAATGATGAGAGAAACCTTTATTTGATATTGTATTGGAAATTTTTTTACTAAGATATAAGGACCAGGGTGACAATGTGCCAACTACATAGAGGACTGACCCAAACTAAAAGGTTACATGCAAGCATATGCCTTATGACACTATGATATGGGAAACCATGATACCCTTTTGGTAGTAACATGGAAGGGCCATGATACATGCAAATAAATGATAATACACACAAGTAGACAAGAAAGCATGCACAACAATGCAAAGACAAACATGATGTTGCACCTAGTCAAGTTGAAAACTAGTCGATAGATGAGGAGAAGATGGAGGATAGTATTGTTATTGAAAATAAAAATACAAGGATTAGGAATGATCTTTCTCAAAAATTGGCATTTTTAATGATAAGAACAACACAAGGATTAGAAACAATATATCTTGATGACGATAATGAGACTTGTAGACACCAATAAAATTAGTAATGCATTTTCATCTTTTCATGTTATCATTATCCTCATCAATTCTTCTATCTATATAATTAAATACTTTTTAATTATTTAATTAAGCTAATATTTCTCCCTTTTCTTTCATAATGATTAAATAATTTTAATTATTTAATTAATTTATCATTTATAGTTTTCCCTCCAACATTTATTAAAATCAAATTTAATTTATCTTTGGTCCACTAAAATTAAATAATTTTCAAAAATTATTTAATTAGCTAACACTCCCCCCCCTAAAATTAAATAAATTAAAATAATTTATTTTAATTTTTATTAAATCTTTCCCTCTAATTACATCCTTATGAATTAAATTTATTTAATTAATTAATTTAACATTCCCTCCTTCATCAAATTCAAATTATATCTCCTATTGTATCTCAATTTTTACTATCCATCAATATTTCTAATTAATTTGAACCACCATTGATCAAATATCAAGTGAAGCGTATAAATGCAAAGCCTTCATTCATTCATATCCCCTAGTTAGCCTACATTATGATCAAGACTACACTATCAAGATTACATTATCAACAAAGAAATCATTATCAAGCAAGAGTATCTTCTATCTACTATCTTTGAGCATCTATCATCATCATACTATCATTGTGCTTTCATGTTTAAGTTAATTTGAAGATCAATCCACACATCAAGCATTCAAGCTACTATCAAATAAATAATGGATAAAATCTGTAGCATGCCCATTGCTCTACTCCAAAGAATTTTCAATGTTTTAACCATGCAAGTGAAATAATTCACGATGCCATCACATAGCAATAAATTTGTTCTCTTTAAAACTAAGATATCATGCACATTTGAAATCAAAACTATTCCAAACTTCCATTGCATTACTTTGTGATATAGCAATAATTCATCTTTCTCATTTCATTCAACAAAATGTTACAATCTTTCCAAAGAAATGATTTCATAAACCAAATACAAATACATTTTCCATCTTTCATAGAAATAGATACAAGTTACATACCTAGCCCATTTGAGCTCCATGGGCATTATAAATACAAATGATCTAGGAAATCCCCTTTCAAATATTGGCTCGCCGACTAAGAGGAGAAGCATCACTCAAGAAATTTTTTGCCATCCTCGGACTAATTGTGGTCCCCCACACATCTACCAGATATGTGCCCTACCCTTTGATGAAGAGTAACTTAGTCTGTAAACCTCAAAATATTAGCCATTTCTAAGTTGGTGTTGTATCCTATACAACTCGAACTTTACCATACAACTCATCTATGTTCTACGTGTATGACAATCCCAAACTATTCATGTGTTAAGTAACACAATGAACTGAAAGTGTAACCAGTGGCGAATTACACTGCTTTGGCCAATGTATTCATCACCCCTATTTCAGAATGGTCATCACATGCTTATCCACCATTCTAGCTCAATTTTTTAAGACCATTCATATTCTATGCATAGGTAATTCCCTCCATTGGGTAATCTTTAACCCTAGGAACAACCTATATACACTAAGTTTGACTATGACTCATCTAATAGGTAAAACATGTGTTTCCATAACCTACCAATTCAAATCTAGCTTTAGCTTTATAGACTCCACTCTATTGAAGTAGTTAATACTATACATAAGTTATTCCCTTGATTGGGTCATCCTAACCCCAGGATTAGCCTATGAACTCCTCATGGCTCTAACATACGAATATCTTCGTAACAAATAGCTTCATAATCTAAAGTATAGTTACATAAACTCCATTTATCATAGAATAAATAATCAACATTAAATGATTCCAATTAGGAATATATCACATCAATAAATGATTCAAAAGTATATACTTGTTAATAAATGACCTTAGTTCAAAGGTATGACCTCAACAATAAATGGCCTCAAACAAAATAATAATCATAACAACAAATGACTCATTCAGAGATATAGTCTCAATAATAAAGAACTCTTATTCAAGAGTACCATCTCATCAATAAAAAGGCTATTCAAAAAGTAGATTCACATCAATAAAATGACTTCATGTTGAGATTATAAAACAACCAACTTGGTAGGATAATCCCACCTATGGCTCCAATAAAATAGTATTTGCAAATTCAAGTGATCAACTTAATCACATAGGTTAACCTCATCCTCAGTTTACCCCAATCTTAGAATAAAGATAGCAATCAATGATCAGTCTGATCATGTAGGTTAATCTTAACCTATGTGCTTCAAACAAGGATCAAATAAACAACCCAATCATATAATTTATTCCCAACCTAGGGTTTCAATCAATATTCGAGTAAAGCAATGATCAAATGATCATTTTGGAATAGACTATCAACATGGTTTGCATGATGTCACATCCTATCAACGACGAGTCATCTTTTATACCATTACTATTGTTGTGTTGCTAGCCTTATTGTTCCCAAGGCTTTCCTAGCATTATAATCTAACAAAGCCAAGTCGTCTCAAGACATTGTTATGTTCTACGTTTCACATATTACTCTCATATGTATAGTATAGACTAACTACGTAAAGTCTAAAATAGAAACACATCATATAAAATCCCATATAGGGTATATAATAGAATCAACCTAATACATAGTTTCCATCAAAGCAAGTAATATCCAAGAACATTCAAGCATCACAAAAACAAATGTACAAATCCAAACAAAACATAAGGGAGTAAGATATAGCATGCATGTAAGTATAAGCTCCAATTGATCTAGGGACACTTTCCAAGGATGTTGAAACTAGACATTATGACATAGGATTTATAAGGTAGATGACACCTTAATCCTAACACAAAAGAGAGAATACATGAAAATAATAAGTGATGAAATAAGTGATGAATGGAGGACTTAATATGACCCCCCAAGGAATACATCCATCACAAATATACAATCAATAGCCCCCCTTCCCCCACCCTACCCCTCCCATAAGAGGGAAAGAGAGAGACTATGTATCCCCCTACAATGTGTAATCTCCTACATAAATGAAGGATCCAAATGTATGATAATGGTGTCTCTAAAAAAATTCACGTGTCACCATGTCCATGGAAGACGATGATGCTACAATCAAATCGGGTACATGCTCAATCAATTATGAAGGTGACAAATTAGGACTATGTGGGAAATGATGTAGAACAATCTCCAAGGACAATGATTATTTGGCAATAGTAGTGCAATGATTATCATCAAAGAGGAGAGATAACCCCTCAAATGTGTCCTCCAAATCTATAATATGAGATTGATAAAAAAATATGATATACATGTCAAAAGATCATCCCACAAAGCTAAATCTAAAATGCAATAATGGTCTTGTTGTAAATAATCATTGGAAGCTTTCACAAAAGAAACTTTAAAATTTGAAGTAGAAATAGATCTACAAGGAAAAAAGTGTTGTCCTTAAAGAGAAGACATATGTCCTCAATAGTGTCATCTAGATCCAAAATGAGGGAATCTACAAACAAACAATAGATGTTTGGTAGAAAGTGGTCCCAATAAACTAAATCCAAAAGATATAAATGACCTTATTCGACAAGAATGATGGGAGCCTGAATCAATGAATTTTCATAAGGAATCGATGAGGGTGACGAATCATCAACTATCTCTGAAGAAGAAGGATAATTTGAAGAAACCTCATCATCCTAATCTGAATATTCAAAGATATCCAAAGAAGCTAACTCTTGAATAGTATCATAGTCATATGTTATCCTATCTAAAACAAAAGAGGTACAAGACAAACTGAAACATGATCATCTAGGAATGGTTGAGTATCAAGATCTCCATATATCTGGACCAAATTTTAGTCCAAAGAGCATGGGGACACTCAAAGTGAACAATAAAATTCAATATTTCATCATCAACATGCATAGCAATAACTCCTAAGGCATGATCCCTTTTACAATTCCAAGAAAATTTCTTACTAGGTGTACCTATAGGGGGAGCAAGACCATACAAATATGGTAAAATACGAAGCCAATGGAGATGTCTTATGATGTTATCTCTCCATTTTTTATATTTTCCCATTTTCAAGATTATCAAAGGATGAAATTAAAAACCAATAACGAAATAAGATATATCTCCAAAATTACAAAGACAACAACCTTCAATAGTAAAGAGAAACTCCCAAATATGATGTATGCTAAAAATGAAGCCTTCCCAAAAAGATAGAACTTCTCTAGGTGTTAGGATGTCTAAGTAATCAATCACAATGTGATATTTTAAAAACTAAATGAAATGTACTTGGCACTAAATCTAGAGAAAGTTCATGGATAGGAAAATAGATCTCCTCAATACATTTCCAATATCACAAAAATCAGGTAAATTGGAAAAAATTTATGAGCCTAGATGTCCAAATGGGAGATCTAACTTCAAAGAACAATAAAAATCACCAACAACAAAATTTGATAATGATAAATACACCAATGGAAAGTTCTTAGAACCATCTTTTCGATAATATCTTGTTCACCAAAATATGATACCTAAGTCAAGACTTATGGTTCTTGAAAAAAATCCCTATTAGGGCTTGAGGGCCCAAAATTAAACCCATTAGGTGCTAGTGGGTGGTAGTAGAGGCATTGCCACCAATGGTAGTGGTAGATGAGTGGCAACAACTAACACATGTCATTGACATCAGTTAGCCATCAAATTTAAGTCGATCATGTGCCAAATTTTTAAAAAATAAAAAAATACAAGAATACTTAATGGATCCCCCACAGGCTTCTTCAGTGCTTCTCAAGGTGTGAGGTAAGGGGATCCACTTTCCCCTTTCTTGTTTATTATCATGGAAGAGGCTTTGAGTAGATTTATCATCAAAATGTACTCTCTTGGGTTATGGAAAGGGATACAGATTGAAAAGACAGATTTAGTAGTTACCCACTCTCTTTTGCGGATGATACAAACTTATTTGGGAAAGCAACGTTGGTAGAAGAAAATCAAATCAAAGAGGTTTTAAATAAATATTCTTCAACATCATGACAATGGATAAATGCCTCAAAATCCAAAATTCATATCCTCAATACAAGTGAGGTCATCGAGAAGAAGATAGTCAATGCTTTGGGTTTTCAAAAAGCAAATTTGTCGTGCTCATATCTAGGGATCCCATTCTTTGTAGGCCCAAATAAAGCAATATACTGGGTTAAAGTAATTGAAAGGCTTAAATCAAGGATATCGGTATGGAAGGCCAGATGGTTGTCCCTAGCTGGGAGAATTTTATTAGTTAAAGATGTTCTCTCTTCAATTCCTAACTATTTTCTTGTAGTATTAATGGCTCCAAAGTCTGTTATTGAAGAAATTGAGAGAGTGATCAGAAGCTTCATTTGGAAAGGTAATATGGATGATCAAAAGAAGGTGCCTTTAATATCCCTTAAAGATCTGTCATGTGAAAAATCTCAAGGAGGGGCAGGTATTCTGAATCTCTCGAAGAGGAATAAAGCTTTTGGTGCAAAGCTTGCTTGGAAAATGTACGTTAACCCAAAGGCCAAATGGTGTAAAATAATGCAAGGAAAATATTTAGATAACATGGACCCCACAAGAATCTTCACTATTGCTAATCCTCCAAAAGGGTTAACCATTTGGAATTTTCTGCTTTCTTGTAGGAAATTAGTTGTTTCATATATTTCATGGCAGGTAAATAATGGCCAAAGTGTCAAATTTTGGATGGATTCTTGGAATGGCAACCCCCCATTGCAAAATAATCCAGCTCTTCTTCTAGTAATGGAAATACTAAAGGATGCTTCAAGAAAATGTTTGTTGAATCATGCTCATTATGTTGACCCTATTTCAAGTAAAGTAACCTGGAAGAGAATTTCATATCCCTCTTTGTCTTCCCAACAGTGTTGTGTTTTACAGAAAGTACTGGATGCTAGAGTGGTATATTTCTCTTCGAAGTCGAATAAATTGATATGGGCTACTTCAAGGGATGGAAATTACACGGTCAAACAAGGTTGTAAGGATTTAAATCAGAATTCAGGGCATCTTCTTTCCCAAAGGGCCTACTCATTTTGTTGGGATAGTAAAGTCTTACCCAAGGAAGGGAGTTTTGCATGGCTGGCATTGAGGAAGCGTATTTTAACTAGTGATCGGTTAGCTAAATTAAAAATAGCTGACCCTTTCATGTGTCCTCTATGTAATGAGGAATTTGAGGATGTTAATCACCTATTTATAAGATGTAAGTTTGTGCAACAAAGCTAAGAGTTTGTTCTTGATAAGCTTAATTTTTGCACTCCCTTACCAAATTCTTTGTGGGACTTGTTTCAAAGCTGGCCAGTTCTATACGAATTTCCATTCTTTGCTTGCATATGGAGAGTAATACCAGCTCTAGTCATATGTGGGAAAGAAATTTGCACATATTCAGGAAAGTATCCTCTTCAAATGATGTTGTGAATGTTAAAATTGAGAAAGCAGTCTCTGAGGTAGTAAATGTGAGTGTTCAAGAAGTCAAAGACATTAGCTCCTCCTTCACTAACTGGGACAACTATATCTCATAGAATTGGAAGCATGTAAAACTACTTTTCCCAGGCAGCCTATTGCAACCAAAGTTTGAGAAGTGCAATTGAAAACATGTAAAATGGAATGCTCCCCAAGTTGGTTTTATAAATTTGAACTTCGATGGCACTTCAAAAGGAAATCCGGGAGAACCAAGGGTAGGTATTTGTTTGTGTGATTCACAGGGTAAAGTATTAGCTTTATGTTTGAACTATCTTTTCAAAGGGTCTAATAATCTAGTTGAATCTAGAGCTTTGTTAATGGGGTTGGAAATAGCTTTGGAGATGGGTATTGAGAACCTTCATATTGAAGGAGACTCCCTTTTGATAGTCAATGCTTGTAAAGAAAAGAAAGTTCAAAACTGGAGTCTTCAATACGTCCTTCAAAGAGTATGGGAGCTGCTTGATAAATTCCAGGACTATCAGATCACACGTATTTACAAAGAAGGAAACAATTTAGTAGGCTATCTAGCCAATATGGGTAGCAAAAATTAGGAAATATCTATTTTAGCTTACCTCTCTCCACTTGCAGATTGTCCTCATCTAGTTGAAATTGTTAATCAAAATGTTCTACACCTACAGGAAGGGTCAATATCTTAAGTATAGGAGAATGTTATTCATTAAACAAAAAGGTAGGGGTTATTGATATTTTATCTTGTTGACAATGGATGGGAAATTGAATGATTTGTCGACTACGGATGGGAAATTTGAACAATTTGGTTTATATTAAAAATTCCATCGTTGTGTAATGATTAAGTTTGTCATCTAGAGGCATTTTTTGTTGACATCATTGGTACTTTCAAAGAAAATTGAATTGATCTAGCAGATGTTGTGATATGCTCATGACTTGGTGATGGGACTGGCCATATCATGCATCGCTAAATATTGCCACCTCTAAATTTTCCACCTCCCTAGCGAATGATGGAGTATACCATGAAATTTGGTTTGAAGGTACCTACAGATGTGTTTTAGTACTCTACATTTAAGTTAAGCAACAACTTGAAGTGATTCCTTCGCACGAGCTTGTATATTGCAAAGGATTTGGTTCAATTAATCGTTTATACTTGCATGAGTTGTCATTAGGCCCTCCAAAAAATGTGAATCATCTTTAGCAATTTCCTTGGGCTTTTAAAGTGCATTTTATTTATCACTTTCATTATATTTGGCTTCAAGTTTCTTCTAGAAGCATTGTCTGCTAGTGTATTTCCTATTGTGCTCTTTCTGTGTTGCAAAGTGGAGACATGGCATTTCTCCCATGGAATTTTAGGATTAAATGCCATGTTTAGCCTTGGGAATAGTCGTTTGAGGATAGCCTCTCTCATAAGGATCTTAGCCTAATATTTAAAGTTGATTGTCTAAGGGCGGAGGAGTCTGTAAAGTCGATGCTTGGTGTGGAGGTCACCAATCCAAGAGCTTGTTGGTTAATATTTCCATCCTAGGTTCTATATGTGTTTTTATCTAACACCATGGATTTGCTTCAATCGTTGAAGGAATTAGAGATAATTGTAGACAAATTTGTTAATCCCCAGTTCCTTGATAAAAACGCTTTGCTAAATGTGGTGCACGATTATAACTTTTTTAATGGGGAAAGGTATATCGGAGGTATGTTCTCTAGAGAGCATGTCAAATTGCACTCGAGGTTTGAAGAAATTTTTGAAGCCATTAGGTTGGCCCTCCAATTTAGGAATGATCATTTGCTTTTCAGAGTTTTAAGGAAAAATTGAAAAGGATTTGCGTGTCTATGGATATTGACATAAAAGAAAAAAAATTATGTTGTGTCTCATCTCTGTGACCATGTGCCTCATTTTCCATTTAACTCCTCTTTTGTTGGAACGAAGGAAAATATGTCTTATGAACCAGGTGTAGAAGTTTTAGCAGGAAAACAAGGGAAAGCTTTCACGGAGAGCTCCAAAGTTGCGAATCATGGTTTCATTGCAAGGGCTCAAATTGACACTATTGGTCAGACAAAGAAGGCGTAGGTGTCGATTAATGGGTTTGATTTATTTGCCAAAGATTTGCCTCCTCTTGGTCATGTTGAAGCCTAGGAAGAGAATTCAATTTATGTAGAACGAATGGAGGAATAGTGCTAGTTCATGAATTATATCAATCGAATATTGTTGAAGATGAATTTTGGAAAAGATAATTCAATTTTGTAAGGGGCCTATTGTGTGTGAACAAGAGAATTTTATGGCTCAACTTTGAATTAATTATGCAATAGGTATTTCAGTGAGGTAAATTCTCAGTTGGTGGAATTGTAGACAGTTAGTTTTTTGTAAAATTTTCTATGGGTCCTCATTTTGGAACAATATTGTAATAATTTGTGGGACAATTTTGTAATATTTTTGTACATATTCGAGCTATAACCGGAGGTTTTCTTCCTGGTTCTTTCCTGTCGATATGCTCTATGAACCAGGTTTTTGTATTAATTATATATATATAATATATTATAGTGGCTTGCCACTTCTTTTTAAAAAAAAAAGGTTGATGTAGGTGCAAAATATTCTACCAAAGATTCCAAATTACAAATCAAAAACTGTATGTTGGGTGATATCAACGTCGTACAATAGACCATACAAGTTCCATGTAGATTGTATAGACAAATCTCTTGCTAAATTTGCAACCTTCGCAAAAAATGCCTAAAAAATTTCCGATGTCCAAAATCAAATTCTTTTATATGAAAATAATGGTTTTGGGGCCTTTTGGACTCAATGGTGAGGTATGTTTTGTCCCAAAATGCACCCAAAAAAATCTCATGCCCAAATCACCTCAAATATGAGAAGTTTGCATATTTAGATCTCTGATACCATGTAGGAGATGAAAAATAGCCCACACACCCTAGGATCACTTGCAAAACAAAAGATAACCTTCTACAAAAGAGTGTGGAAACAAAATAGCTTGCTTCATATTTATGCAATAATATACAATGATCAATAATGGATCAATGATCTTACATCCCTATGATTACAAAGTGTACAAGAGGTATTTCCTATATAGGCAAGGTGAAAGATAGGATTAAAAAAGATTTGGACAATTATCTTAATTCCATGACATGAGACAAATAATATTAAATGACCTAAGACACAAGAAGTAAATGACCAAAAACAAGATCTAATGATAATGAAGACTTCTAAAAAGATTCCTAGGACCTAACTAAACTTAACATGTGAATAGGACCTACTAGGTGAACTATTTAGGTAAAAAACCTTATTCACACCCACATTATCTACTTCCAAGCTATTATAATTTAATTACTAGCTCTAACCTTTGGGGAAATATTTGAGTCCACCTAAATCCCCCTTCTTATATGTACTTTTATAATTACATCCTATGAGATACAATTTTATGTTTATGCTTATGCATGCTTACATCTTCTTTGATATTCTCTTGGTGCTAACATGTTTTATCTTATAATAGCTATGACATGTTTTCACTCATTGGGGGTATTTATTACCCCCACCATACACATACTCTTCATGATCTATCTTACATTTACTTATTCTTCTATGATATGATCTATTAACACTTGTTATTTTCCCTCATTTTACATTTGGAGATGCATGGCTTACTCTTTCACATGTGCCTTCAAGACCAAATATTACTATGTTGTTACATATTTATCACATGATGATATTCGTGCATTCTTACATGCTTGTGACATTTTACATGGTTATACATTTTTCTCTCTCCAATTCTTTTATGTAACCAATTGGAGGGGTATATACTATCACTAATGCTCTTTGATGATTATGATTATAGTGATTAGCTCATGGTTATGATGATCATTTTTATTCTAGATAGAGTCTTACTTCCATTCTAGATAGAATAATATTTTTCCACCCAATGGAGTCCTATTATTTCTACTCTAGGTAAAATTATTTATATTCTAGGTAGAGTCACTTTACCCTTGTTTGTAACTTCTTTTTACTTTTTACTTTTGTTTTTCATTCATAAATAATTTTGGTAGTTGTTTTTATGCCTATTTTTAAATTCTTGATAGGTGCTACATATTAGAACATTTTCCTTTCCTACTTGTAGGTTCCCAAATGGAGCACTCATTATGAGGAGAGTACATAAAATTAACATCCTAAGTTGTATCCTTTATATGAGTAATTATTTATTTTCATGTTGATTGATTGTTTTACTTTGATATGCATCTATATAGTAGTTCACATGCAAGCAAAAGTGGGATGAAAATATAATGGTGCAAAATGTACACCCTACACTTTTTCCTTAATTTTGGACTTGCTTTAATCTATTTGGCCTTAATGCAATGACTTGTGAGTAAAGTGATAAAATTTTAGTGGAAGGTGGAAAATAACCCAATCCTAATTTGATTCCAACATCACCCATCCTAATGGACTATCCTAATTCTTTGTTCAATCCATTCATTTTCCCAAATTATTTCTATAGGTGCAAAACTAACTCAAGTTAGTTTTGCAAGTGTAGAAATGACCCTTGAGTTTTATGTTTTGAAATTGGGTCCATGCTTCCCCTTTCCAACTAGGCATTATGAGTCCACTAAAGCATGAAATATTTTAAATTAGACATTGTGGTGTTGTATACAAGGAAAAAAAAAACTAGTTTTTTATGATCATCTAGAATATCATTTAGAGACATCAAGGGTCCAGCATGAGGGCTTTGTTACACATTGCATTATGTCACAAAAGCACGGCATCAACATTTTATGCATATTATGTAAATGTTTGATGTCTTCATTCATTATTCCATATTATTGACTCAATAGTATGGCGTTGACTAAAGGAGAACATCCCTAACCTAACAAACTCCTAAATGATAATTATCGACACCATTCTTATTCAAACACAAGTTACTAACATTAGGATGAATAAGTTCCACATACCAAAATTAACAAAGTTCAACTCCACATACAAGGTTCTAACATGTAGGTAGGACAGTTAGTTCAATAGCCATGGAAGTGAACCAAACGAACACAACAATTTTCTTAGTCCCAAATGATTGTCTTGATAGATTCCAATTTTTTGAGACATCAAAAGAATCAACTGATAACATTTATTACAATTAACTCTCAATATCAAACCTAAAAATAAATACTATTATTTTATTAATCTGTACATTTTTATCATGATTGAACATTAACTTTAAATAACCTATTATGTGAAATGGAAGAGCGTGATATTAGCATGCTAACATTTTTTATACATATTTTTGTTGAAAGGAATGCCAAAATCAATTGAATGGAAGGTAAAGTTAGAAATATGTTCCTATCAAATTACTTGTTTCCTCGAATCAGTCTCATTTTTATCTTTTATAAAACCATAATAAGAAACCTTGCTTCTCACCTTGTATTAAATAAATAAACAAGAGACGAAGTTTAATAAAAAACATGTCATAGAATGGCGTGGACGCCACGGTAATAATAAAAAACACAATAAAATAATCAATTTTATGAAATGTGGGACCCGGTGGAGGTGTAGGGGTTTACCGTTGAAAAAGTATTAATGGATTCCAGCGATTTAAACGTTGATAACAATATGATTTTTTTGTTAAATTTTTTTAGGAGTATTATTTTCAGGGAAACTAAACTTTTAAATTAAATAAATGTAATTATTAAAAGTATAAATTAATTTATATTAATTAATTGAGTGGTGTGGATGTGATAGATAACAGATTAAGAGTTATTTTAAGTAAATGTAATGTAGATAGAGCTATTTAATTTTTGGTGTAATGATAATGCAGGTAATTGTTGTAGATATTGAAATTTGTATATTTTGGAAATAGAAATTGATTCTCTATTTGTATTTTGTATTGGAATTAGAATATTTTGTCAACTCTATGGAGGGTTGAGTTCTCAGGTTGGGACATTTCCATGAGTGCTGATATGATCTCTAGCCATAGACTTGATCTAGCGTAGTGCACACTCATGCTTCTTAGTTCACTTGATTTGTATTGTCTACTTTATTATGAGGACAAGTTCAAAATACCTTTAGAGGGTTGTCAAATCACTAGGGGACAAGTTCTCCAAGGTCACCCTGGAGAAGATGGACTTTATGATCATGCAAATGATTGAGGACAAGCACCCAAAAAGAAGAAAGGAGATCGAAGTTTGGAGGAAAAAAATCTCAGGAAAGCTTCAATCAAAAGGCTCGGCCATAGAGGTAATTCAATGATATCGACATCACTAGCATATGTTTATATTTCTTAGCTTGTGTTATCAGTATATTGATGTTAAAACCGACAATATATTGGCATGCTATAATTTTTTGTCTGTGTGTTCGACTTAGGCCAAAGGGAAGAATGGCGACCACCCTCTAGGGGATTCACATGGCCTACGACATACTCATGTCAATGAAGCCATTCAGCTAGCCTTTGATGCTAGACTAAGGCATCAATACCTATGAAGCGACTGTTGAAACGTTCACTCAAAAGAATAAGCCATATATTGGCTAATATAAATTGTATTACGATTTACTATGAACCATTTGGTGTTAAATTTGTAAGGGTTCGCCAACCGAACCCATGAAGAAAGGAAGTAATCCTTTGTGATACCATTATCATGTGTCGACAGTGTTAACCTTAGAGGCCTACGCTTTCCATTATCGGCCTAGTTGATAATGGTAAAGGGGAAGGTCATTCTTTTATGCAAGACTATGATAAACATATGGGACAGAGAACAATCCTCGATCTAAAGAATCAATGGAATGCTAGAGAAGGGTTTCATTGTTGAATTTGTAAGAATCGGTCCTCATGATCGATAGTATAATTTATTTGATTTAGGGTCATTTATGAGTTTGCATGAAGTATAGAGCAACATGCATTAAGATGTTTGCTAGTATGCCCATAAGGGTAAATTTGTATGAAACTTAGGGTTAAGATAGGAGGTAGCCGACCCTAGTAATGGGTCAAAAACTAGAACAATTTGGTAGTAGGCTAAAATACTATTGATCCTAAAACCTCCTTGTTTCCTTAACTAAATATTAGCAAGCATGTTGAACTTGGCTCCTTTATTATATCAAGTTGCTCATAGTGATTCCAAAGATGAAAGAGTCCAATATCTAGATTATGGACATACTGTTCTTGATGTTGAAACTATGCTATTTGATTTGTTTATTTTATGTTCATGATGGACAAACCCATTCAATTTTTAATGGTGAATAATTACTTGTAAGAGAACATGTAGCTTGTAAGCAGCTTAAGATTAGCAATATGAGTATATGAATTTAATTGTCTTTTTTTGTTAGTTGAAATAGAAATGGATTGATGCAAACATAAGTTATTCTTTAAGAAATGACTCTGTTTTATTGAAATGTCTTTATAGCTAGAAACAACTTATTTTATGACTGTTTAGTGTCCAAACAACCTATTTTATGACTGTTACAGAATTTGATTTGCTAAAACGATGAATGTTCATATGTAAACAACTTATTTTATGACTGTTTAGTATGTAAACAACTTACTTTATGACTGTTTAGTATGTAAACAACTTACTTTAGTATGTAAACAACTTACTTTAGTATGTAAACAACTTACTTTAGTATGTAAACAACTCTCGGTTCGTGGGGTGATTTGTTGGTTCAGGGGCTTTTGGACTAGCCTTCCTCAGCTGCACTCCTGGATTTCCAACGAATGGGAGCCGCTAATTTCTGGTAAAGTTCATATTTTCCCCATGGCTAAGGGGTTCTTTGTTGCTAAGTTTGACAATGCTCAGGATATAAACAAAATTTTATGTGACAATTTTTTTAGTTGGGAGGACAAATTTCTGCTGATGATTAAGCCCTGGCATTCTAATTTCAATTCGGCCTCTGAAACTTTCAATAAGATCTTGATTTGGGTTCGGCTGCCAAATCTTCCCCTCCATTTATGGAATGACCCTCTCTTGGAAGAAGTGGGTGATGCCCTTGGTGATTTTTTGCTGGTGGATGATGAATCTTCTGACATTTTTCATTCCACCTTTGCTCGCATATTGGTTGAAATGGATATTTCAAAAGGATTGCCTGCTGAGATTTTACTTATATCTCCTAAGGGTTCTTGGGTCCAATCTTTAGATTATAAAGGGATTCCCTTCTGTTGCAGAAGATGTTTTATAACAGGTCATGCTCCTGCTCAATGTGGTTTTGAGAAAAAAACAATGATGACTCCATGGTGGAGAGGTGCCTCTCTATAGCATTATATGGTAGAGAAGAAAACTAAACAACACAAGAGTTTTTTCGATGTGGATGTGTCAGAACCACAGGGTCTTGGGGCATCCCCCATGGATGTCTCAAATGGTGGGGTTGTTGAAGCTATACAAATTCATCTTGTTGAAACCCCTAAAGAGTGAGAGATTGGGTCTCAGGCTGCCATTTCGAGTGATAGTGCTCTAGCTAACATTTCTAGTGGCTTTTCTGATATGTTTGTGCCCGCACGGAAGAATAATGTTGAAATCACTGAGACTGTGGCTGCATGCATTCATCTTCAGGAAAAAAGTGTACTGGCTTGGCAGGATAAGGCAGTGCAAGTGGAAGAAGGTTGGATTACTGTTATGGGCAAGAAAGCAAAATTCTCTAGGCCTTCTTTTGACATGACTCTTCGCTCCCGCAAGAGAAGTTATAATTGTAAATCTTGACGGGCCTTGCTTGGGGGTTGGTTTTTTTGGCTGGCTGCAGTATGTCTTTTTTGCAACTTTTTTTTTTGTGTTTGTAAAGGGTTTCGGGTCCCTTCAAAACCTGCTTTTTCCTTAATCAAAAACTTACTTTATGACTGTTTAGTAAGTAAATAGGTTACTTTATGACTGTTCAATAGGAAACAATATATGTTTTGTTTAAATGATGAATGTTCTTATGGAAATAGCAATGTTATAATATAATTGTATGTGAGAAACTGTTAGTAAAGACTTGCTTAGAACATTTATTTTGAATGTCAATTAGAATATTCTATAAAGATTGCAATTTGAATATGATTATTTTAGAATGTATGCATGCACAAATTTTAACATTAGTAGGCACATATATGTGTATGCACATAGACTTTTTCTATGTACATACACATACTTGTGGCATACCTTCTTTTGTTTTAAGTACATTTTTAAAAGGAAGAATGCTTAAGATGTTAAACAGAAACTAGTCATAAGAATGATATGACTGATTGTTGAAATAATCTGTGAAATATAAAATCTACTTTTTGTTTAGAGTTTAAATGTTTATTATGTTCTTCCTTTGAAGACATTGTGGTATTATATTTTGATTACTTGAACAGAACAATGATACCTTAGTAGACTAGAGCATCTATGGGTAGTTGTTGCTAGAGGGTAAATAGTTGTTATCGTAGAAAGTTACCTTTCAGGACAGTGCCAAAATGGGTTCAGAGAGTATAGGTTTACTTTACCATAACCTATCATTTGTTATTGTTGCAACAAACTCATTATGCTTGGCCAAGCGATATGGTTCATTATGTATGTATGAATGAACTCTATGATTTCACTCTCTGCCATTCCTAGCATAGATCTTGCACTTTATTTTCTAAATTGTAGATAGAAATTGCATGTTGATGTATGGGCATGCACCAGATTCCACCTTTTTGGTTGTCCTCTTGTTAAACTTTCCATGCAAAGTCAAACATTCTTCAAGTCAGAAGAATACTAGGGAAGCGTAAGCTTCATGGTTGGGCGGTAAAGCACTTCAACCATTTGCTCATCCACTAGAGGAGGTGAGCATTGAAGAAGAACCTTAGTTGTTCCCAGACTATCATAGTCTATGATGTATCTTGACATTATTCATTCATGTACTTGATGAGAAATGTACTATGTAATGACACTGTGGCCTTAGGTGCCAAGTAAATATTGATATTGTAATATGAATTTAGAAGTGAATATAAGAATCTTTGATTCATTTTAAATGAACATGTGTAGCTATGATTGACCTTAGCCACTAGCTATGTCTTTTTATTTTGGAGTATATTCATGTGTTATTTACAATAATAATAATTAAGTAATAATTAGAAATGGGTTATTACACAAAGAAGCAAACTCCTAAATAGTATCATAGTCATATGACATCCTATCTAAAATAGAAGAGGTACAAAACAAACTGAAACATGATCATCTAGGAATGGTCGAGTATCAAGATCTCCATATATCTCCCAAATTTTAGTCTAAAGAGCATGGGGACACTCAAAGTGAACAATACAATTCAATATTTCATCATCAACATGCATAGCAATAACTCTTAAGGCATGATCCCTTTTACAATTCCAAGCAAATTTCTTACTAGGTGTACCTAAAGGGGGAGAAAGACCATACAAATGTGGCAAAATATGAAGTCAATGGAGATGTCTTATGATGTCATCTCTCCATTGTTTATATTTTCCCATTTGCAAGATGATCAAAAAGGATGAACTGAAAAACCAACATTACAAAGACAACAACCTTCAATAGCAAATAGAAACTCCCAAATATGATACATGCTAAAAATGAAGTCTTCCCAAAAAGATAGAACTTCTCTAGGTGTTAGGATGTCTAAGTAATCAATCACAATGTGATATTTTAAAAACTAAATAAAATGTACCTGGCATTGAATCTAGAGAAAGTACATGGATAGGACAATAGATCTCCTCAATACATTTCCAATATCATGAAAATCGGGTAAATTGGCAAAATGTTATGAGCTCAGATGTCCAAATGGGAGATCTAACTTCAAAGAACAATAAAAATCACCAACAACAAAATTTGATAATGATAAATACACCAATGGAAAGTTCTTAGAACCATCTTTTCAACAATATCTTGTTTACCAAAATATGATACCTGAGACAAAACTTATGGCTCCTGAAAAAAATCCCTATTAGGGCTTGAGGGGCCAAAATTAAGCCCATTGGGTGCTAGTGGGTGGTACTAGAGGCGTTGCTACCAATGTTAGTGGTAGATAAGTGGAAACAACTAGTACATGTCACTGACGTCAGTTAGCCATCAAATTTAAGTTGATCATGCGCCAAATTTAAAAATAAAAATTAAAAAAATAGGAATAAAATCCATACCGTAGAGTTATGCAAGGTTGATGTAGGTGCAAAATATTCTACCAAAGATTCCAAATTACAAATCAAAAATTGTATGTTAGGTGACATCAATGTCGTACAATAGACCATATAGGTTCCATGTTGATTGTATAGACAAATCTCTTGCTAAATTTGCAACCTTAGCAAAAAATGCCTAAACAACTTCCAATGTCCAAAATCAAAGTATTTTATATGAAAATAAGGGTTTTTGGGCCTTTTGGACTCAATGGTGAGGTATGTTTTGTCCCAAAGTGCACCCAAAGAAATCTCATGCCCAAATCACCCTCGAATCTGAGAAGTTTGCATATTTAGATCTTTGATACCATGTAGGAGATGAAAAATAGCCCACACACCCTAGGATCACTTGCAAAACAAAAGATAACCTTCTACAAAAGAGTGTGGAAACAAAATAGCTTGCTTCATATTTATGCAATAATATACAATGATCAATAATGGATCAATGATCTTACATCCCTATGATTACAAACTATACAAGAGGTATTTCCTATATAGGCAAGGTGAAAGATAGGATTAAAAAAGATTTGGACAATTATCTTAATTCCATGACATGAGACAAATAATATTAAATGACCTAAGACACAAGAAGCAAATGACCAAAAACAAGATCTAATGACAACGAAGACTTCTAAAAAGATTCCTAGGACCTAACTAAACTTAACATGTGAATAGGACCTACTAGGTGAACTATTTAGGTTAAAAACCTTATTCACACCCACATTATCTACTTCCAAGCTATTATAATTTAATTACTAACTCTAACCTTTGGGGAAATATTTGAGTCCACCTAAATCCCCCTTCTTATATGTACTTTTATGTTTACATCCTATGAGATATGATTTTATGTTTATGCTTATGCATGCTTACATCTTCTTTGATATTCTCTTAGTGCTTACATGTTTTATCTTGTAATAGCTATGACATGTTTTCACTCATTGGGGGTATTTATTACCCCCACCATACACATACTTTTCATGATCTATCTTACATTTACTTATTCTTCTATGATATGATCTATTAGCACTTGTTATTTTCCCTCATTTTACATTTGGAGATGCATGGCTTATTCTTTTACATGTGCTTTTAAGACCAAATGTTACTATGTAGTTACATATTTATCACATGATGATATCTATGCATTCTTACATGTTTGTGACTTTTTACATGGTTATACATTTTTCTCTCTCCCCCAATTCTTTTATGTAACCAATTGGAGGGGTATATACTATCACTAATGCTCTTTGATGATTATGATTATAGTGATTAGCTCATGGTTATGATGATCATTTTTATTCTAGATAGAGTCTTACTTCCATTCTAGATAGAGTAATATTTTTCCACCCAGTGGAGTCCTATTATTTCTACTCTAAGTAAAATTATTTATATTCTAGGTAGAGTCACTTTACTTGTGTTTGTAACTTCTTTTTACTTTTTACTTTTGTTTTTTTATTCACAAATAATTTTGGTAGTTGTTTTTAAGCCTATTTTTAAATTCTTGATAAGTGCTACATATTAGAACAACTTTATTTTCTACTTGTAGGTTCCCAAATGGAGCACTCATTATGAGGAGAGTACATAAAATTAACATCCTAAGTTGTATCCTTTATATGAGTAATTATTTATTTTCATGTTGATTGCTTGTTTTACTTTGATGTGCATCTATATAGTAGTTCACATGCAAGAAAAAGTGGGATCAAAATATAATGGTGAAAAATGTAAACCCTACGCTTTTTCCTTAATTTTGGACTTGCTTTAATCTATTTGGCCTAATGCAATGACTTGTGAGAAGTGATAAAATTTAGTGGAAGCTAGAAAATAACCCAATCCTAATTTGATTCCATCATCACCCATCCCAATGGACCAATCCTAATTCTTTTTTTTATCCATTCCTTATCCCAAATTATTTTTTATAGTTGTAAAACTAACTCAAGTTAGTTTTGCAAGTGTAGAAATGACCCTTGAGTTTTAATTTTTTAAATTGGGTTCATGCTTCCCCTTTCCAACTAGCCATTATGAGTTCACTAAAGCATTAAATATTTTGAATTACACATTGTGGTGTTGTATACAAGGACAAGCACTATTTTCTTATGATCATCTAGAAAATCATTTACAGACATCAAGGGTCTAGCATGAGAGCTTTGTTACACATTGCATTATGTCACAAAAGCATGACATCAACATTTTATGCATATTATGCAAATGTTTGATGTCTTCATTCATTATTCCATATTATTGATTCAATAGCATGACTTTGACTAAAGGAGAACATCCCTAGCCTAACAAACTCCTAAATGATGATTATCAACACCACTCTTATTCAAACACAAGTTACTAACATTACGGTGAATAAGTTCCACATAGCAAAATTAACAAAGTTCAACTATACATACAAGGTTTGAGTTGTGTAGGCATGGCAGTTAGTTCAATAGTCGTAGAAGTGAACCAAAAGAACACAACAATTTTCTTAATCCCAAATGATTGTCTTGATAGATTCCAATTTTTTGATACATCAAAAGAATCAACTAATAGCATTTATTGTAGTTAACTCTCAATATCAAACCTAAAAATAAATACTATTATTTTATTAATCTATACATTTTTATCGTGATTGAGCATTAACTTTAAATAATCTATTATGTGAAATGGAAGAGTATGATACTAGCATGCTAACATTTTTTATATATATTTTTGTTGAAAGGAATGCCAAAATCAATTGAATGGTAAGGTAAAGTTAGAAATATGTTCCTATCAAATTACTTGTTTCCTTGAATGACTCTCATTTTCTATGTGCTTGTCAATATCTTTTATAAAACCATAATAAGAAACCTTGCTTCTCACCGTGTATTAAATAAATAAACAAGAGGCGAAGTTTAATAAAAATGTGTCATAGAATGGCGTGGACGCCACGATAATAATAAACAAACAATAAAATAATCAAATATATGAGATGTGGGGCCCGGTGGAGGGTTTGAAGGGGTTTACCGTTGGAAAAGTATTAATGGATTCCGCCGATTTGAAAAAGGGAAACATAAATTTATTTTTATGAGTATTATTTTCAAGGAAAATAAACTTTTTAATTAAATTAATGTAATAATTAGAAGTATAAATTAATTTATATTAATCAATTGGGTGGTGTGGATGTGATAGTTAACAGATTAAGAGTTATTTTAAGAAAGTAAATGTAATGTAGATGTAGTCATTTAATTCTTGGTGTAATGATGATGATGCAGAAAATTGTTGTAGATATTGAAATTTGCATATTTAGGAAATCAATAGCATTTTGTTTCCACAATCCATAATAGATAGCATTCAAGATTTTTGGATAAACTGTGTGCCAATTTTTACATCAACGTTTCGGATCATACTCCATTATTTTAAGAAAGTAAATGTAATGTAGATGTAGTCATTTAATTCTTGGTGTAATGATGATGATGCAGAAAATTGTTGTAGATATTGAAATTTGCATACTTAGGAAATCAATAGCATTTTGTTTCCACAATCCATAATAGATAGCATTCAAGATTTTTGGATAAACTGTGTGCCAATTTTTACATCAACGTTTCAGATCATACTATTGATGTAAAAATTGGCACACAGTTTATCCAAAAATCTTGAATGCTACTTTGGAAATAGAAATTGATCCTCTATTTGTATTTTGTATTGGAATTAGAATATTTTGTCAACTCTATGGAGGGTTGAGTTCTCAGGGTGGGACATTTCCAAGAGTGTTGATATGATCTCTAGCCATAGACTTGATCTAGCGTAGTGCACACTCATGCTTCTTGGTTCACTTGATTTGTTATTGTCTACTTTATTATGAGGACAAGTTTAAAATACCTTTAGAGGGTTGTCAAATCACTAGGGGACAAGTTCTCCAAGGTCAATCCTTGGAAAAGATGGACTTTCATTCATTTTAGTGCACCAAATTTAGTGTTCCTAACATGCTTCTTTCATAAATGTGAACTATATTCAAATGTTTACTTGATCAAATGAATGTAATTGAATACCTTTAAATACAGCTTCATAGTAATAAATTGTGCATTCGTGTGTCTAATCAATTTATAATGGCAAATGAAATAGGTGTGAGTTGGTTGAATTTTAGTTTTAATTTTGAAATGTTAGAAATCAAAATCTACAAATCTAGAATCAATTCTACATGAGTAGGATCAATTTATTAAAATTTGAGAGCAACTTAATTTAGATTTCATTGTTATGCTTGTAACACATAAGAAGTTACAATTTTGATTTATGGTATAAAAGTTATGATCAAAACATGTGTTTGTCTTTCAACCAATACAATCAACTAAGTGGATTTATTGATGTTATTTTGAAATTCCAAGATTCTATAACATGAGAATGAAATAGATATAAAGTGCATGGAAAATGTATAGGAATTGATGGGATAAGGTCAATGTATGAGAATTTATGTAAATGCTAATAGATGAAAGATCACATAATGGGCCCAACTTCACACAAGATTGTATCATTTGTCAATATGTAATTGTATTAAACTAATCTTTCAAAATGGGCCCAAAATTAAATAGAATCGGTATGGGTATGTAAATTTTAAAATTATATTTTCTCCCACTTTAAGGTGCACGTATATCCTAGAATGATCATGTATCTCAAAGAATGTAGCACTCTCAAAAATGCATGTATGGTAAATATTTAAGTCCATATAAAGTAATGGATCCTACTAAATGTCATCATGTAAGTCCATCATTAGACATGTGTGCTCCATGGGAACCTACAAAATAGAGTAAGAATGTGTCATGAATAGCTTTTTTTATGCAAGAATAAAGACATCAACAAGGTATTGTCCTTTCTTTCCACTTTTGAATTAAATCAGTATTTAATTGAAAAGTCAACTTTTACATGTCTTCTATAATTAAATAATGTTTTCATTATTTAATTATTCACTTTCCCTCTCAAATTAAATAATTTTATAATTATTTAAAGTCCAACAACCTCTTTTTTTGTGCCAACCTCATTATTCATGTCAATCCTATCTCTTCATGTCTCATTCAATTTGCACCTTTGATTGAATTATTTTATAATCCAACTCAGCCATTCATTCTTATCTTTGCCCTAACCCTATTTCATACTACTACTTTCATTCTTAGCCATTGATTGTCATTTCTTATTGGTTTTTAATCTCAACCCTTCATTCTGATTTGGTTTTTTATTAAAAAAGACCTATCATTGTCATTTTGACCTACCTAGTTATGCTCAAGTACGTGTTGCTAAGAAGACAAGTACAATCTTCAATATTTTGCTATCATTTTCATTAGGTTACTATTGCATACTCAAATCTAAGAGCAATCGAGAATATTAAGCAAAATGGAGGACAATGGAGGAGAATCAACGATGTAAAAGGTAATATTGCTTCATATTTTATGTTTCTATGTTGGATTGTGCTTCATTGTTGGTTTAGGGCTTAAGGGTTTTAGTTTTATGGTTTTATGACCTTAACTTGGATTTTTCCCTATTCTACATATTGGATGTATTATGTTGAGTTGTTGAATATTTGAATGCGGTTGCTCATGAATCTAGCAGCATAACAATAGCATAGAAGGTGTTTTTTTCAAATGGGATGGGAGGCCTCTCATTTATAGAAATGAGATGGAAAAAAAAAGGTTTGGATGCATTCATGATGAATGGCTAGGATTGAATGAGAAGATGGGGTTTGGATTGAAGTTGTAGTCATGTGACAAGTGTCACATGAGGGATAAAGGCTAGGTTTAGGGCAACATCCTTATATGGATGGCTAGGATTAAGAGGTGGGATATTAAATGAAAGGCTAAGATGAAAAGTTAGTTTGAATTTTAGGATAAAGGCTAGACATATGAAGGGGACACTTGTCATTGGTGACAAGTTTAGATTGTGATCCATGTGAATGGAATTAATGGATAGGATTAAATAGATAAGGATAGGGGATAAAGTGGAATTAAATAATGGAAGAAAAAGGTAATGGGCATTAATTAGCCTAAATTAATTAATTAATTGAGACTTAATTAATTAATTTAGCTGGAGGATTTGGGATAAGGCTAGATTTAATTAAATAAATATAATATAAATTTATTTAATTAAAGGTGGGGAATAAGGTTAATGGATAAATTAATTAAATAAATAATAAATATTTATTTAATTAAATATTAGGATAAGAGAAAAAGGTTAAATTAAGGATAAAGTGGGATAAAGGTGATAGGTAAATTATTTAATTAATGGGATAGGATAGGCTAAAATGAGGTGTGGTTGGGTTGTGACATTTTTAGGTGTCTACATAATGTACTTTGATTTATATGACACCACAATACATAAAATTGAAAAACTAAAATTGAATAAATGATCAAAAGCTTGTGATGACCAAGTCCTACAAATTTGAGAGTTTTGAATAGGGTTGTGTTCAAAATTTAGTGTAAATGACACGATTATGTCTTAATGATGTTATTTTTTGCCTAATGTATATTTGTGTAATGAAAATTGTGTAATACTAAGAAGCACCTCAAGGGGGCTACTATGTGAATATTCAAGTGTGCAATTTCCTTAAACCTCAGTAAAGCCCCTAGCATTGAGTCAACAATAATAAAAGAGAGATAAAGTGTGGTAAGGGATATTAATATAAGTGGTGAAAATGGATGATGTTGAGTACCATTGAATTTTATTGAAGCCCAATGCATTAAATTAGCAATTGTGTCCAAAGATGGTTTTTTTGTGCACTTTGACAATGAATGTTGATTCTCAATTGTTGACTATTGATTGGTGTTGATGCCCAATAATAGCATAAGAGGATTGATAATTGATTCTCTCAAAAAGAGAATAGCAAATTTTCTTCTTTAATAAATGTGTTTCTCAATCATGTTAGAGTATCCTAGGATGATGCCTTTAAATCCACAAACCTAGATGCATAATTTATTTTATTTTGGGACCCATGCTAATGGGGAACAATTAGATCCTAGGATTGTCAACCTTAGAAAGCAAGGACTTAAATTCTAAGAAAAAAGTGGGAAAAACCATGCTTGTAATCTGTAAACAGGGAAAATAGGAATAAATAAGTAAATGCAAACAAAATTAAATCCTAGTTCAAGTCCTACCACTACCTCTGATTGAGCAAGCAAGGGATGCAAATTCAAATGGAATTAAAAAAATTAACGTTAACCTTTGGTTAAGTTTCTCTTGATGTGTTTGGATATTAAGTTGCTCTTAAGGAGTTCTCAATATGGTAGCATGTATTTGCATAAGAATTATTCTCCTATAAATTTAACCAGTTAAACTCAGCTTGGCATGCCGCACCATATTCTGCCTCTGCACTGAAAAGAAATTATTCACTGCTTTTCAATGGTCCATGAAACATGAAACCATCACCTGTGTCGATCCACAAACTTCATGAAACGAAGGGGCATTACTCTTTCTTAGCTCCTTCTATAAGCAATGTATTTTCGCGTCTTGCTAGATCCTTCAAGATATCTGAATATACTCTTTATTGCCACCAAAGTTTGTTACAAGATCACTTGAAAACTTACTTACAACACAACATTTTCAAATGTCCGAACACCTACAATTATTTACAAGAAGCTAAACAATCACTCTGATGAAGAGACTTTTATACCTACAATTATTCACAGTACTACATTACTGCATTTGATATGCACAATGGCAAACCAACACAAAGGACAGGAAGCACTAAGGAGTAAGGACAAATTTGCATAATGTGTTGACTATACAACATACGCTATTCATTACATTAAGACCTTAAGTGCACCAGCACAACACCATAGACTCTTAAAGCACACTAATCCTTGCAACTTACAACTATCATGTTAGAATTTTAATAGTTTCTGCACATGAAATTTTCCAACAGTTAAGAGTCTAAACTTCATGTAGTGTTGTATCTTGTCCTTTGAGCCCTTAGCATTTTTTAACCTGCTACTATTAAGTGTTAGCTCAAGCTGTTTAATTAGAGCATCATAAGGCAACAATAAAGAAGGCTACTAACAAGGCATACTCGTGAAGCTGGAGAATAAACTTTAGATCAGTTTCCTTTTCTGATGCTGTCTGTCTGTTTATATAAAAAACATTGCTCTAAGAATTTAAAGCTAGTATTTGACGACAACCACAAACTTCCCAATTCTTACACTCAAACAAGATCAGGCAATACCAAGAAAAACATAAATTTAACCATTGTGATGACGGATCACGGAGTGTGATCCGAAACGTTGATGCAGAAAACTCCAACAGAATCAAATCCAGAAGCAATACTGAATTGTAAATTTAACCTATTTGAAGTAAGTTTATTGCACTAGCATGGTTGACAGAACAACAAATCACGATTGATTTCACATATCCTCACCAATTGTGCTGTCCAGTTACTTGTAATTATCCATTGTTACTCAAACCTTTAATGTATGCATGTGATTTTTCAAATGTGAATTTCAGCCACTTCATACTAGCAGTATGAATATCCAAATCCATTCACTGATTGATCAGGTTGCATGTGTTGATATTCAAGACTTCACAAAATCTATGTTAAAGAGTAGCATATAAAAACATCAAAAGACAAGATCAACAAAAAATTTACTATTTTAAATATAATTTAAAGTTCACCTCTCTTTACCCAGCAGATACAACTCATACATAAATTTTCAAATTTATTGTAGCTGATGCTTTCACATAATGGAAAGAAAATACAGCAGGCTTATATTTGCTACCTGATTACAATTACATTGACGATAAACCCAGATTCTCAAAGGGAAAAGAAAAAACGAAAAACAGAAAAAGAAAAAAGAAAAACTTCAGACTCTGCAGCAAAATGCTGC